>WTSP01016127.1:40296-52348 GCA_025331215.1 Actenoides lindsayi
CACTGGTGTAGTCCCTCCATCATAGGCAGCCATTGTGTTGGTCAGGCAAGACTTGCCCTTGATGAAGCCATGCTGGTCTTCAAGTAGATCAAAACTTTATTACTGGAGAGTTGCCTGCTGTTCTTAAATACATTTGAGAGCTATTTTAATCTCTTCTTTTAAGCTTACAGCTACACATTTATGCAGTCAGTGGTTAGTGGGTACTATACAATAACGGATACTAACATTAAATAAAATTATATAACTGACTGTCTTTTTTGCTTTATGAAAAACATGAACTCAAACACGCTGTAAATCGCTAAATTATAATAAATCAACACTTATCATCACCAAAGGATCCTTACAGCATTAACAGATACAGTCTTCAAAATACGTAAGTAGCTAAAAAGTATGCTTCTTATACTTTGGACCAATATACTGATATTAGTCAAATTTGGCCTATTAATGTTGCTAGTGAATAGAGTTTCATAGGGAGAACGTTTACACTGACATTTCTCCCCTGACTTCTATGGATGTTCAGACTAGAAAGAATTTTTAAATGTTTTTCACAGTTTTGTTTCAGTAAAGTAAAATCTCAGATTTCATTCAAAAGCAAATGTAACTGTGGGAAAACAAAACCCAATTAAGTCTATACCGATCTGTACAGGAGGAGGTTCTGAAGAGAGCCCGAATATTCTGAAACCCCAGAACCACTCTCTAAGAAGCCGTTCAGTGAGCCTTATGTTATATCGTTACCAGTTACATTTTGAAACATGCTTGGAGGAGGCAGTAATTTTAAGAAATTATATTTAAACCTCATGTATAGGTTTAAAGACTACTTTTGCAGGAATAGGTTTTTCATATCACTGGTCAAGGACATTGCCTGAGGAGGAAAACAAAGAAAGCCAGCCTTGTGTGAGTAGTTACTATTTTTCTGCTAGGAGGAATAGTGTTCTTGAGGAGGTAAATGTAGTTTGATATTCTAGGTACTTTAGTCATACAATAGTAAGCATGGGAGTCCATTCAAAATGGGGGGTTATATGTGTAAAATAGGAACCAGATTTATCATACATACTGTGATTTACTAAAGCGGTCTGCTGGAAAGGGGAAGAAATGCTAGAATGGAAGAAGTGGAAGAAATGCTACATTCCGTAGAACAAGGAGAAACGAAGTTTGGGGGACTCTTCCTTCCCAGGGCCTGGGAGCTGTGATGGCATCTCAGCATGGCTGGGCCTGGCTCTACGTGTGCCACACAATCCATCACCACCTGAGAGCAGGTTTTGAATAGAGTCCGGTATCTTTCTTCCTCTAATGTTCCTTTTTCTGTTTTCTACTGTTATTCAGTAAATTTGTTATAGTCTTAGCATCCAGTCTTGGGTGAGGTGTTTTTCTTTTTCCTTATTCCCCTTTTATCCTCCCCTGGGAGGGAGGGTGGAAAGGGCTAATCCTTCTCTGTGTTTCATGTGGGCTGGCCCTGAGCCTTAAATGGAGATGAATGAGATGGATTAAGACTTTCCCTGCATGTCTGGGTTATTGCTTCATGAAAACTGTTAACTATGGGAAATCATTCTGTTCCTTTCGCTGATCAGCCTTTCCACCCAGAGTTGGTATGTCCCGGGAATGGCTGGTATTATGTGACATTACTACCTCTTTGTCTGAAGGCATGTTTTATTTTTAGAGTTTTACAAGGGAACGCTGCCAACATAGGCCACCATAAACCCCTTGCCCTGTGGCAAACAAAAGCACCACCACTCCAGGCAAAACAGCCCAACTTGCCCCAGTCACTACCAGCAGAAAGCATTTAAAGATGTCAAACCAACTGGTGGTGATTCTGAGACAGAAATAGAGGAAAGCTCAACTCAAGGGCAAAGCTGGCCTGAGCCAGGACCAGCAGGCAGCAGTGACTCACATCCCAAAGCCATTGTTAGTACCATGCCTATGAAAGAGTTACGGCAAGCAAGAAGGGATTATGGCTGTGGTGATGGTGAACCCCTGATGATCTGGTTGTTGTGGTGCTGGGGCACCGGGGCTGATACAGTAGAGCCGGAGAACAAAGAGGTCAGGCAATCGGGATCACTAGCCAGAGATGGGGGCATTGACAAACAAGGAGAATAGATGGCACCCACACTCCCTGGGGATGTCTGATAGCAGCTGTAAAAAACAGATACCCTTCTAAAGAGGATAGGGTATGGCACCCTACTAAATGGAACACCATGAAACAGAGCATCAAGTGTCTGTGACAGATGGCAGTCTGGGAAGTAATCTATGGTGATGGGCAAACCCCTTCAGATCCTGATGAGCTGCGATGCCAGAGGCCTCTGTTGGAAAAGTTCATACAGTGTGACCCTCTTACATAATCCCACACCTTGGGAGGAAGGATCTTTGGGGGAGAGGGTGAAAACCCCCTGACTGTCCGTGAGTTTGCTAACCTACTCAGGAAACGCACCAGTGCTCTGCATGCAAGAGTATGGGATCTGCAAGGTGACGCCACTAGAAAGAATTTTCCCAGGAGGATGGCCACTCCAGTCTCCCAAGAAAGTTCTGCTGGCTTGAGCAGATGGCTCTCTGACCCAAATGTGAGTAGGAGACATGGTCCTACCCACTGTACAAACCCCTCTGTCAATCATGGGCACTATGCTCAGAACTAGAGCGGCCCTGCCTCCAGCCAGGTGGAAGAAAGGAATAGTCGAGTTTACTGGACTGCGTGGATTTGATGGCCTGGCATATGAAAAGCAGAAAGGTACAGAGCCCTGCTGGACACTGGTGCACAATGCACCCTAATAGCATTGAATCATAGAGTGGCAGAGTCCATCACCATCTCTGAAGTCACAGGAGGCTCTCAAGAACTGCATATTGGAGGTTGAAATGAGCCTAACTGGGAATGACTGGGAGACACACCCTGCAGTGACTGGCTCAGATGGTCTGGCATCCTTGGCATATACTTTCTGTGGAAGGAGTACTTCGAGGACTCAAAAGGGCTTATGTGGGGTTTTGGTGTAGCAGCTCTGGAAACTGAAGTCAATAACTGGCTGTCTACCTTGCCCAACCTCTCAGATGACCATTCTGTAGTGGATCTGACGAGGGTGGAGGATCAGCAGGTACAAACTGCTTCTCTTACAGTACATCATCATTAATACCAGACCAACAGAGACTCACTGCTCCCCATACGTAAACTGATTTGTCAACGGGAGAGTCAAGGAGTTATCAGCGAGACTCGCTCACCCTTCAACAGCCCAATATGGCCAGTGCAGAAGACTGATGGGGAATGAAGATTAACTGTGGACTAGCATGGCATGAATGAGTTTATGCCAGTGATGAGTGCTGCTGTGCTGGACATGTTGGAGCTCCAGTATGAACTGGAGTACAAAGCAGATAAATGGTATGCCACAACTGACATTGCTAACACGTTTTTTCTATTCCCATCGAAGCAGAGTGCAGGCCACAGTTTGCTTTCATCTGGAGAGGCATCCAGTACACCTGGAATCAACTGACCCAGGGGTGGAAGCACAGACCAACTATCTGCCATGGACTGATCCAGATTGCACTGAAGAAGGGTGGAGATCTGGGCCATCTGCAGTACTTCAATGACATCATTGTATCTGTCGATCCATCAGAGGAAGTCTTTGAGAATAATCAGTATTTCGTTGAGCGCTGGCTTTGCCATAAAGAGAAGTAAGGTAAAGAAACCTGCTAGAAAGATCCAGTTCCTGGGAATCAAGTGGCAAGATGGGCGCTGTTGTATCCCTATGGGCGTGGTTAATGACATAGCAACTATGGTTCAACCCTCTAACAAGAAAGAGACACAAACCTTCCTAGGTGTATTGATACATAGGCACAGCTCCTCCTGACACCCCGACTGCCAGGCCTGGACAGGATACTTAAAGAGAAGGTCGCATCTACTCACCATGCCTCTGATGCCACCTGGAGTAAGTGGACCACACTAATAACCCAGTAAGCTTGAATAGGGAGCCTCAATTGCCCAGGCATAGTGGAGGTGATCATGGACTGGCCAGAGGGTACAGACTTTGGAATGCCACTGGATGAGACAGTGACTTGTGTTGAGGAAGCCCCACCATATAATAAACTCTGAGATAATGAAAAGAAATTTTCCACTGGTGGATTTCTCCTTTTATTCATTATATTTGTTATATTCTTAACTTCCAATCTTGTGTGAGGCTTTTTTCTTATCCTTATTCCCCTTTTTGTCCGCCCCTGGGAGGGAGGGGGGAAGGGTGCTAATCCTGCTCTCTATTTCATGTGGGCTTACCCTGAGCCATAAATGGATACAGACAGTCAGGTTCAGATATCATGGCTTAGACTCGTTTTTGCTTAGTATTCTTCTTAACTCCCACATTATAGAATGTTGCATATTTGTTTCCTGTATTTCTGTTTTCAGTTCTTCCTATTATGAAACCCTTTTAAATTTGAATTTTATTACAATTTATCATAGCAGTACTTGATAGCAGATTTTTTTAAATCACTCAATTATTTTTTTTCTGATCAAAGAGCTGCCACAGGAAATCTGATAAACTATCAGAGACTCCTTCCCTGAAGTCAGTAGCACATTCATATTTTTCATATTTGTATTTGCTGTCATCAGCCAGAATTCTGTTTCAGATCAAGGGAAAGGGAGCCTTTTTTTATGTGGGACAGTAACACTGAACCCAGCAAACTTAAAATGGTTACCATTTGTCTTCCTTTAAATCATCCTAGTTTTAAAAATCCCTTAAAGCTTTTCGTTTTCTTTATGATCAGAAAACATCCAGTTCATCTCCATGTTCAAAGTAATGAACTTTGGAAAAAGCAAATTATCATATGCTGTTAATTCTCTATAAAAAATCACATTTCCAACAGTCAGCTGGATTGAGTTAATGCATTATTAAGCCTTCATGTCTAGAAAATGTTATGTGCACTGCTTTGGAAACATAGAATAAACCCAGCAGTTTTTTATTCTTCTTGAATATAAATGCCTTTCCTGTATGCCTATATGCTATTTTAATTAATTAATTAATTAATTAAATTTGATACAAAGAGATTAAAAAAAGGGAAAGCTTTGTGGAGTCTACTCAGTCTTGTCAGTCTTTTACTTATCCTTCACTACATGGTGTCAGGAATCTGAACTGCCTCTGGGGTAGATATTTACACCTCTGTGTGTGCTTTGTCAGACCACCATCAGGCTGAAGCTTTTTGCAGCAGGGTGAGTCCTGCATTGGATTTACAAACTTCCAGCTATGGCTTCAAAGGACCATCACTATTTTGGCAAATAAATTCTCATAACAGTGACTCTAACAAAACTTGACTATAGTGACTATTTTGGGTTAGGGTTTTTTTGCATATGTAGGACTGAAATTGAACCAATGCCCTGACTAATTTTCTTCAGTTTAATAAGGATAAAAATGCCCAGAGAATCAGACACAGTTCTCTACTGCCAAATGTTGAAACAATTCCAAGATATGAACATGAAAGAACAAGGTATTTACTGTCATTAGGTGTACATTTGCTAGAAAAATGAAGATGCACAAGGAGCTGTTGTTACACTGCACCACTTGAGGGAGAAGTTTCATTTTTCACTGCTGCCCTCGGGCAAGCAGCATGGGATTACCTGTGTCAAATTGAAATGTATAGCTAAAGCTTACAAAAAATTGCAGCTGGCTTTGGTGTGTTGGCACAGGCCATAAAACATCACTGCTGCTCAAGAACTGACTTCTGGGTTAACTGTCACAGAGACAAAGCTATAGCTATGTCAGGTGCCTGTGCTATGCCAGCATGTTCTTCTGCTATTTATACAACACAATGACATCTCTTACAGCCTTTGGGGAAAGCAGAGAAGGGAAAAAGAGCATGCTGTCACAGCAAATGCACTCTGTGTTTTCTAGTCTGGCTCCAAGGGGGATTGCAGTGCTTCCACTGACTCTCCTTGCCTCAGCTTCGGGCACAGGTGGTGGTGAAGCTTCCCAGCCAGGACTTGTGAACTACTTCTCCCAAACACTTTGAGCTCTGCATGGCAGTGTACCCTAAACTCTGCAGCTGCAAAAGAGCCTTGCTTGGTTTTTCCACACATCTTTGCTCTTCCTGAGCCCCCTATCACTGGTTCCTTACAGGCACATGGAGGGAAAAAAGTGATTGTACCCTCATAAGGTATTCCTCTCAAAAATTGCTGTGGCCTCTAGTGTCTGAACACAAAAAACCCCAAACATCTAACAGAAATACAGTGATATTTTACCTTTCTGGCTATCTTAAAACCCTGGAAAGATTCTGGGAGCTTTATAGTTGACAACAAATTCTATAAACAGCTGCTGCAAAAAGCCTCATTTCAAGCCCTGAAGTACACAGGAACCACACAGTGTTTCACAGAGACTTAAACCCAAAGCTCCAGAAGCTGGGTGCAACCTTGCTAAAATCAATCCTAGTTGCTTTCAGGCTGACTTTAGCTTAATCTCCATCATAATATCCTGTTATGTGGCAGTCAAGAGATTTAAAAATAAATAAATGAAAAAAGAAAAACTGGCTGTTTTTATGGATTCAAAGTGATTTGGTATGTAAGTACTCCCAGTTATTCAATATGCAGGCAGAAAAAGGAGGGTGGATAATGGGAGGGAAAAACTAAAACGTAGAGACACTGACATCAAGATAGATGTATATGTATATCTATATGTATATATATATGTATATGTGTATGTGTATGTGTATGTGTATGTGTATGTGTATGTGTATGTATATGTATATGTATATGTATATGTATACATAATAACCCGTGCTGCATATAGGGTGATTTTGAAAGTCCCTGGTCACAGGAATGTGGTGCAGGCTGTGCAACTTGGACTTGCAATGCACCATGAGAGGTTATGTGAAGAGTATTGTCTGCATTTCTGCTTTCTTATTCCAGGACTGAGATGGCGCTGGGAACAGACTGTCCTGTCTGTGCAGTGGTGAGTTTGAGCCTGGCTTAATCCATATTGCCCCTGAGAAGAGCTAACATCTTTGCAGATACTAACTTTCTTCTTCACAGGCCAAAATGAGTCATTAGAAAGCGAATTCAACATATTTGGGCATTATACATGTGCTGAGGTGAAATGAGGAGCAAGCAGTATTCTCTGTATCTCTGAACCGTTTCACCACGTATTTAGCTTCACAAGATGCTTCTAAATTAAAACAGCATAATGAAGAACTTGTGCCCCCTTGCTCTGAAGAGTTGGGAGAACTCTTCTTGGGGAGATAAGGGTCATTTCCCATCTTAGCTGACATCAATGAGCCTAAGAAAGCTGCCTTATTTTGGTTAGCTTGTTTACTCTTTCTTCTATTTTGGGAGAAACCCATGATTTATAAACCTTCAGACTGCAATTGAGTGAAATTTCATTTTAGCAGCTCTTTTATTGCAAACCATCTCTTCCATTTCCATTTGTCTTTCGATGTTTTTAATGTAGAAGGTAGATGAGCAACAAACATGGTCTTATTCTTTGTATTGGTTGCATTAGAAGCTTTGGAGTGACTGTTAACCTAACCTCATGCCACATCTAGCAAGGTATCTTTTGTTTGTTCTTTTAGCCACTGTACTACAGCAGAAGTCATTTTTCTAACCTGTTGTGCTTTTGATCTGACAAGAGCTTAACAGACTTTGAGAAGAAAATCCATTTTTTCTTTTTGATGTGCCTGAGGTCTGTCTGCTGAGCTAGTGCAGCGGCCTCTGATGATGCTTTTACACTGCAAGGAGAAGTGAATGCTGATTAAATTTTTAAATTATTTATGGTAAAAATAATTTGTTTGCTTTCTCTTTCCTCCTCTGTGTTGCACTGATTCTGACTTCTTGTTTATTCCTAGGGGTGAATTTCCTAATTAGACATCCTGATCAATGCCTTCTGATCACAAAAACTGATTTTCTATTAGTGATAGGGTTTGTTCATGCTGACTCAGTGGAGGGGGTTTTTTTGTTGCTTTGATACTTGAGGCTTGAGAGGAATTTCAAAGCTGCAGTACCTTGGAAATTGTTAAGCAGTTAAGAAAGAAGGTCAGAGTAGTATGATATAAATAAACCCATGGAATTATGATAAGACACTCCAGAGTGCTCAACTGGGCTCTACCATGAAGGTTTCTTGAAGGTTGACTGCAACTTGTTCCACCTCCTTGACTTTCTTTATCTGTAAAACAAGAATTTTAAACAGCAAATCTTATTCTACCAAGTCTTACCAATACCTGGAAGTCACTGAAACCACTCAAGAATACGTAATATATGCTTGAATATCAGAATGAGGTCTTCACTGACCTTGTAATTTTCAACTGGCTCTGCCAGGCTTTTGACTTTCTAACAAATAAAAATTGTTAACAATGTTTTTTTGACAATAATATCATCAGGACTGAATGTGAGTAGATGCATAAAGTTAGTTGAGTGAGAATGATTTATTGGTACATAAATGTTTTTCAGAGCAAACTTGCACTTGTTCTTTATTCAATGGCTGCTTATGTTCGCTTGAAATTTTCTGGAAACGTATCCATACATCTTAAAACAACAGTATTTCTTTTCATTGTTTCCTAAAGGTAGTTGTAGATATCTTTGCTCTCATTCAGATGTGCTTAATGCTGCTCCCTCTACAGTGTTCCTGGCTTTCATCAGAGTATGTCACCTCTCTTCATAAACTGCTGCTTGGGAGTTTCACTCCTTCACAAAACTCTGACACATTAATTCACTTTACAGCTATTTTTCCTCAGGAGCTTGCTAGTTGCTGAAAGATAGCTGCAGTGATTACATTTTCTGATTTAGTTACTAGTCTTCCTGTTAGTTACGAAAATGCATTTTTATTAGGTCCTCTATACAGCAATACTCAATACAATTGCTTTTCTTTAACCAACCATGATATATAGCTTGTCATGTTATTATCACTCATGATCTAATAGGGTTAGCAATGAGTCCTTCCTTTATCTCTGTTTATTTAAGGCATTTCCTGAGCGTAGGACATAATGACAATCGATAGCAAGTTAATTTGATTATTACATGGACCATTAACTAGGCTTTAAATTGATACAGCAATGAACAGTGTGAGGTTTTTCTAAACATCATTTGGGACCCTCATATGTTTTAACTCCCTCATGCACCAGTAACTGACTAATTGCCATTCATTGTTACCCCCATAATGAGAATGCACTAGTTAAGCTTCAGTAATGAGAAGGTTTTGCTGGTTTTAGGTGGTGGGTGATGTCCAAACCCAGGTAATGAAAGTACTTGAATAGAAACCAGTACCTCTGTTTCCCAACCCTGAATGATTTAATATCTAAACTTGAGGACTTGGGGGTGAAATTAATTAAATTTATTTTTTGAGCAGAACATGTGTGATATATGATATTACTGAGTGTGTCTGCAAAACTAAAGAGGGAGATTTTCAACAGTAGGTTTTTTTCCTCTTTCTTTTCATGCTGTTACCAGCAAAATACTGAAAGATGTCATGCAGCTGCCTCTGCAGTGAAAGGTGCAAGATGTTGAAGTCTGCTAACCATAGTTTATTTATGATCGCTCATTGTGTGCTCATGTTAGCTCTGCTTCCTGCTAAGTGTTGCAATTCCTGGACATGAACATGGTAAGCTACAGTATCATTAATAAATACAGGACTTTATTATGGTATTTGGATTTGATGAGAGGGACATGGGCCACTGGGTTTAATTCAAGTCAGTCTTGCAAAATCATTGAGTCTGAAAAGCCTAGTAAAAATGTAAAACACATTCAATTTTTCCTATTGCTGTTTGCCCAGTGATTTCTTGGGATGTCTAATGCAGCAGGATCCAACTCTGTTACCACGTTACCTCACATTATTGTCTTGAAAGTAAAATGTCATGGCCTTGCCTGAACCCCTCCCCAGACAGGTGGGATGATGTTGACCCCCTTGGAGACATGTGTTGGGCCACATAATGGTCTATGTCTGCAGTTTCCAGTCCCATGACTCTCCTACTCTTGTCAGGCACCTGTCATACAGCTGAAACTGAAATTGTATGACAGGATATGTATCAGTTGGTGGTTTTCTGAGGGCAGAGACAAAGTGTGTTTGGGAAAGAGGTGTTGTGGCATGGGTAGGTGAGTTTTCCTGGTGGCCTGAGTTCAGATCCCCACCAATATTATTGCAGCTGCTCTATCAGAAGTACATGTGAAAAGCAGAAATGGAGCTGCAGTGACCAAGTTTAATCTGGCATAAATGTGTTGCATGGTGTCTTGCTGCCTTGTCTGCAGATGCAGGTCTGCCACTGCAGACAGGAGTACAGTTTCCCTGCAGTATGGGAGTGTGGAGCATTATCATTTCTAAAAATGCCACTGTCTAACAGAAAGCTGTTGTGTACCCTTTTCTCTGGTTCTTTGAGGTGGGTTGGAGTGAAGGTCCCGCTAGCCCAGAGTACTGTCTCCCAAGGTCACCTTCGGTGGGTGCTCAGGTAAATAAGAAGTTGGCTGTGTGCTGAGTACTGAGTCTCCCTAGCCTCTTTCTGCACTCAGAAGGAACTGGCAAGAGTTTGTACAGATGTTGGTTGTCATTTACTATATTATCCTCTCAGTTGTTTAGTTCTTACATAGATGGGGTTCCTTAAAGGGCAAAAAACCCTTTATTGGAAGCTGCACTTCCACTGGTTAATTTCTCAGGTTTTGTTTCAGCCTCTGCTTTATTTCAGCCTGTGTTGTAAATTTAAAGGATATTATTTCTTTTCAGTAGACTCACAATGCATATCAGTCAGCAGAGCTCTGTGGGATCAGTTTGCACTAGCTGAGCATCTATCAATGGAAATTAAAAGAGTGGTGGTGCTCCAAGGCCTGTACAAGCTTTTGAGAGTAGCTTTTCCAGTCCCAAGTAACATGTCAGATTGCCCAGTCCAACTTCATAGACAACACTATAGCAAAATAATCAACTTAATCTCATTATGATCAGTGTGATGTGAAGTTGTATGACTGTGTTGTACTAATGTCTGTACTCACTGAGTGGAGTATACAAAGCGTGTACAGATAAGATGCTGCTTCCACACACTGCTTCCATATTATTGCTGCAGAGGCCATAATTAATTTCAAATGTACTTAGTTGCCATGAACACTTTTTACTGTTGACAGGCTTGGCTGTTTGAAAGCTTTGAGCTTTGCTGGTCTTTTACACACATTTGTAGCAGTTGTTTTGCCACTCTTGCTCACATCTTTTAATGAACGGGTGGAGCAGATCCTCATGAAGCAGAAGTCAGTATAGTTCTTACTAAAGCAGTGAAGTTGTATTGACAGGCTAGCTGAGGGCACATTTTTTAACATTAGACTGGATGAAAAACCTTCTGAGGTATATCAAGCATGCACTTGATTGGGTTTTTTTGAGTAAACTCTTTGAGTTACATCCCCTTTTAGACAGAAATTTCACCCCCAAATTATTTTTGCATTAGTTATTTTGCATTAGTTATGTTGCATTAATTATTCCTTGCTGACTGAGTTTAGGCAAATCCAGTGGGACTTTTTTCCCCGATAGCTTTTTTTTATCAGTCTGGCAAGCGTTTCTGTCCAGTAACTGACCGCTCCTGCTGTAACAGTGACAGTTGTGCTCTGTAGTGTAAAGGATGGAAAAAAACCCTCATAGCTGTGTTGTAAGGCCATTGGTGGGGATCATCTAAAAGCAGAGATATCAGACTGAGCACCATTCTTGTGCAAATGAAAGTAGAGTGAGGTGAGGTGAGGTGTATCGTGAACCAGTTGAAGGACAGAAATCAAAGAGTTGTGGTCAATGGAACAGAGTCTAGTTGGAGGTCTGCATCTAGTGGAGACCCTCAGGGGTTGGTACTGGGACCAGTGCTATTTAATATTTTCATCAACAACCTGGATGAGGGAACAGAGTGCACTGTCAGCAAATTTGCTGAAGACACAAAACTGGGAGGAGTGGCTGACACACCAGCAGGCTGTGCTGCCATCCAGCGAGACCTGGGCAGGCTGGAGAGTTGGGCAGGGATAAATTTAATGAAATATAGCAAGGGCAACTGTAGAGTCTTGCATCTGGTCAAGAACAGCCCCAAGTACACTGGTACTTGGTTGGGGACTGACCTGTTGGAAAACACCATAGGGGAGAGGGACATGAGGGCG
>WTSP01016128.1:0-10189 GCA_025331215.1 Actenoides lindsayi
GGAGGTTGGCCGGGGCTCTGAGCACCCTGCTCTAGTTGCAGATGGCCCTGCTCCCTGCAGGGGGGTTGGATGAGATGCCTTTGAGAGGTCCCTTCCCACCCAAACCATTCCATGATTCTATGATTCTTTATTTGGGAGCATCTTCTTCTTTTCAAAGCCCGTGTGAACAGATGATGCCCATCACAAGCTGCAGCAATAAAAGCTATCGCTGCTGTTATTGCTGATGGGAGCACAGCCCTTCTCTGAGTGAATCCCAAGCTGTCAGGGTTTTACATGCCCTACCACAGGGTTACCTAAACCCTTAAGAGACTTGGCATGAACTGAGCTGCAATTGAACCAGGGCAGTTCAAATGAAAAGCAGCAAGTTTAGGGTACCTGCCATCTGCATTAGCTGTGCTGACCTTTGCCCTCCATTGCAAACTTTCTTTCCCCTGATGCTCGAGGTCCCTTCCAGCCCCACTGCTGCTTGTTCATTTGCTGGATGCTCTGTTAATGACTTGTCATTGTCAGAAGCTCCAAAGAGATCCCTTATTTTAATTAACCCAGAAAAACACCACCACTCTCGTGCTGCTGCCACAGTTCAGGGCACCTAAATCTGACCTCTGTAGCTTTTTAAATGGCATTAATTAAACCGAGCTTCTTGGCTTCCAGTCCCACCATGCAGCTCATGGCATCTCTCCTGAGTTTGTCAAAAAGTCTGCCTGGATCCTGCCCCCCTCTAGCCAGGCCAATAAGCCCCAGCGGTCTCTTCCCAAAGCCTGTTGCCAAATTTTATTACCTCTATATGAAACCTCTTGGAAATGAGCTTGAAAATGCTGCAAGAGGGGATGTTTTTGAGAGATGGACATCAGCGATGGTTCAGAAGAACTACCAGAGGAACATCCCTGCCTCCTTCCAGCTGAGGAAGTCACACCAGACATCTGGCACACCCTGGGTCAGGATTACCCCAGGCAAGGGAAAAAGGGGTTAAACTTCACAAAAAGGGGCTGAACCTCACAGAGCAGAGGCTTGTTTTGAGGGAAGAGAGGTTCTGTGGCTCCCTCTCTGGATGGCAAAAGGAAAATAAGGTTGTGTTCCTGCTGACTGTTCATGAGTTTGCTTACAAGGGGAAATTAATCCAAAATTAACTAGTGGTGTGAATTGCAAGTGGATTAGTTAAATTACATTAAACCCAGGTCTGGATACTTTCATTTAAAATTAAAGTGGCCTCTAATTCAATCTGGCTCAAGTCACTTCAAAAGTGAATTAAGTAAAACTTAATTACGGACCCTTTAATTCCAAATGAGTGTGTCTACATAGGTTGTTTAATGTGCTTTCATTTATCCATTTTAAGAATTAATCTTGATGAGCTTTTCCGAATCTCCCCATGGTAGACAGACCCTCATTTGTATAGTAAAAAAGCCCCTCTGATTCCCTCTAAAAGCAAAAAAAAAAAAAAAAAAAATTAAATAAAATAATAAAAAGAAAAAGACAAGTGATTTCTGTCTCCATCCAGACAAAATAATGATGCCGCATTTGCATCGCCCTGTGCTGCAGCACTGGGGACCACTGTGCCTGGAGGACTTTCTCCTCAAAGCCATTTTCTGGCAACATTCCTTCCCACCAACTCCCATCCACATTTCCAGTAACTCTCTCTTGGCTGTGCTTTCCCAGAACCATTGAAAAACCTTTAAGGTCTCAACCTGCTCCACCCAGAGCAAGCAGTTGTTTGGTTTTTATAAGGGATTTTTTTAGTAAGCGCTGCAAAAAGCACTGTCCTGGCTGGTATTGATGGGGCAGGGTCTGCTTCCCTGCTGCAGTGCATCCTGGGTAGTTAATTTATAGCCATGAAGTATGAAGACCTGTCAAGCACGTGCAAATGGAGACGGAGGGGAATCAGCATCAATTCCTGTGTTCCCTTCCCTCCTCTTGTTCCAGCAGCGTTGCCCAGTTCAGGGAGGGAGGCTCAGTTCTGGCTGTGGGAATGGCCACTGCTCCATCATTTTTGAGGGGCATGTCTAGTGTGTGTGTGTCCTCCAACATGTGAGCAAAGTGTTTCTGGTCCAGAAGCCACCACCAGTGAGCCCCAGTGTCAGGCAGGTGGAACCAAGATGCTGCGGAGATGCAGCAATGAGCCGCTAATGCCAAAAACTCCCCGAAATGAGGTGAGAAAAACATTCTCTGCTTTTCCCCACACTGAAAATGGTGCTAAGACTGAAATCTTCCCTGCAATGTTCTTTCAAGCTAACAGAACTGTGTTTTAGGCCCAAAATCACTGCTTGGAGCCATTTTTCTGACCAGCCACACTACCTATCACTGCTGGGGGCTGCCCCGTGTTAGCTCACTTTAGTCTCCTCCTCTTTATGTGCGTGATGGAGAAAATAAGTTATTCCTCTCTGAACAGCACAATTTAACGTTCCACACATGACTGCCCTACCCACGACTCCTTATTCCAGCACATCCTGGATCCAGGCTGGAGACAAGCCAGAAGAAAAGGCAGATGCAGCCTCACCAGCACACCCTGCCATACCTCCATCCTGGACCCCACCCTGGCCTCTCTGCTCCAGAGCTGGTCCCTCAGCCAGATCTTTCATCACTTCAGTGACGTGGGTTTCATTTTTTATTTTTTTTTCCAAGGTGTCTTTGAAGCTGCTGACTTTCTACAGACTTTGAGAGATTGGTTGGCATTTTCTTCCAGCTCCTAGCTGCGACGCGTGGGGGGTCTGCTGCTGCCTCTCACGCTGTTTGCTTCTGCTGCTGGTGCTTTTCTCCTCTGCGCTTGGAGCTTGGAAACGCTTCCTGCTGTTTTCAGGCTGGTTTCCTAAGGAAATGGAGTCATGTGAGATCACCCTGTCGTTGGGTGTCTCCTGACCACGCTCAAAGAAATTTGACAGTAGAGGATAGCGGGGGGATGTAGTGAACATGATGGGAGGAGAAGAAGTAGGGGAGTTACACAATGCGTACTATTTCTCTAGTCCCATCTATACTCAGTTGCTGGAGAGAAGGATATTTTTAAAGGTGAGGGCTGTTCAAGATAAATGAGATAATTCTCTTGGAGTTCTGAAACCTGTGCACCCCCTCCTGATGTGTAAAACAAGGTTAAGAAGGTCTGCCCTACCACAGAGCTGCCCTGAGGAGAAATGCGTTAAAGCCATGCCAGCAGAGATGGAGAAGTGATAGGCAGAGTTTATTATATTTCAGAGTTGTGTTAGATATTAATCACTGCGCATCCTAAAAAGGTGTCTGAGGAACTTCATTTGTCGTGGAAATGTCAGATAAGAGAGGTACTGCATCTCCAACTGAGAATAAACAGTGAAGAGTGTGGAATGTTACTCTAAAATGACCTTTTACTTTATATTAAAGCAAACAGGTAAAAATAAAAGTCAAATCCCCAGCAGAGAGCACAGTGTGTGTGTGTGTGTTTGCACACGTGTTGGTCTGTTTTCCTCCTACCAGGCTGGAGGCACTCAGAGCAAACCCAGCACGAGGGTTGGCTGATGTGGTTGTGGCCTGTGATCACCCCTGCTCTGGAAGGATGAGGAGGGATGCTTTGGTGTCTCAAAAACCCCAGGTGTCCAATGCATATAAAAACATATATTGATTTATATTAGTGGATATATGGTTATTTATCATAGAATCATAGCATGGTTTGGGTTGGAAGGGATCTTAAAAGACCATCGCGTTCCAACCCCCCTGCCATGGGCAGGGACACCTCCCACTAGACCAAGTCCATTTCTGGGACCAAGGGCAGCACAACCTAATTGCATCCAATTTTATCCTGAGCAGCTTGAAAGCATGAAAGATTTCCTCTCTTGAAGGGCTGGAATTGCCTCATCAAACAGACTTGTTCTGTGAACTCCCATGGTGTTGGAGAAGCACAGGGAGGAACCGTGTTACAAACTACATCTTGATTTCTACGCCCTGTGGCCTGAAAGGGTTTGAAACGAAGAAATTTGCAGTCAAAGGAAAGGAAAATGTGGTAAGCTGCTTCGCGTTGCCCCGTTCACTGCAGCATCAACATGGTCACCAGCCTAAGGTAGAATATCACTAGGACTTGACTTCAAGGGGAGAAGGGCTTGAACCGTGCAGACCCCCCTAGCAGGGAAGCCCAGAAGCAGAGCTCTGAGTTACTCACATCACTGGGGACCTACACCAGCAAACAGGCTGGACAAAAAGGCCACATTAGCAGTGAGAGTCTCAGGCAAGTCCTGCAGCTACAGGCAGTGGGCTGAAAGCCCCACCCCATGAAGGTGGAATGAAGATGACACCAAATGATAATACAAGTGGGGCTGTGCGTACACTTCTGCATGAGAACAGGGTAAGAAACAGCCTTGCCTTTAGGAGGAACTTCTCCCCTCACCAGTGTGAGAGCTACACACTCTTGAGTCTGACAGTTACAGAATCACAGAATGGTAGGGGTTGGGAGGGACCTCCAAAGACCATCGAGTTGAACCCCCCTGCCAGAGCAGGGCAAAACTAAGAGCAGGTCACACAGAAATGCATCCAGACAGGTCCTGAAAGTCTCCAGAGGAGACTCCATCAGCCTCTCCTGGGAGTCTATTCCAATGCTCTACAAGTCTTACAGTAAAGTTCTTCCTCGTGTTGAGGTGAAACTTCCTGTACTTGAGCTTGAATCCATTGTGTCTACTTAAAGATCATGTTGTGACATTCATCCTCTGTTGTGGCCACAAGAGCTTATCAAAACTCCCTTCCAGTGTTTCACTGTGGAGTCTGATATAAAGGCAGGAGAACAAGAAGCTGTCCAGGTTCAGAGGCTTTGCCACCCCCTCTTCACCTGACCCGGCCAGGTCCATGCTGCAGAAGAACACAACGCTCTTTCTTGTTCCTTTAATCTTAATGAGAAGTACGAGCACGGCCTTTCATTACAGTATTGTCATCAGCAAATGAGGTCCTGGGGACTGGGAAGACGGGGAGATAACAATTTTAGATAACATGCTGAATCTCAACTTGGAGGTTTATCTACTTGCATACCCTGATGAGCAGAGCAATGTGCTGGGAGGCGAGGTGCAGGTAGATGATGGGGTGCAGGCAGATGATGGGATGCAGGAAGATGATGGGGTGCAGGCAGACGGTGATGTGCAGGCAGATGATGGGATGCAGGCAGACAATGAGTTGCAGGCAGATGATGGGGTGCAGGCAGACAATGAGGTGCAGGCAAATGATGATGTGCAGGCAGATGAGGTGCAGGCAGATGATGGGGTGCAGGCAGATGAGGTGCAGGCAGAAGCTCTGTCTCGCTCATGGGTCCCTCTGAAATGTTTTTGTTTTCCCCCAGGCTTTGTTTGGCTGCTGAACCAACGACTTCGCCAGTTCTTTAGGAGATGGAGATGACAGATTAGGGAGAGTTTGGGGCACAAGCTGTTGGTGGGATTCAGAAATCAGCCCTGGCTGGATGAAAAATCAGCAGTTTGGAAACCTGAGCTCCTTGGAAGATCTCCCCTCCACCAGTCCCTGTACTGTGGTGCTGCTTCCCAAAGGCTGCTGAGCCACGGACCTGTCATGGATGGAACCTCCACCTACCAGCTATGGCCCGTAACTCACCACACAGGAGGTGGGGCAAGAGGAAAGAAGCAGTGGGGAAAAAAAAAATAAAAATTACATGTATAAGTTTTATTCTAAGAGATGAAACTTTGAAGAAGCAGTGAGGCTAAGGTCAGTGGGAACTAGGTCTGACCGTGGCAGGAGCTGGAATAGCAGGAGATATGCCTCAGTTTGCGACTCAGTTTGTGTTTGGAAATAAAGGAATAAAGCACGAGCACTTTTGGTTTTAGTTTCTGATGCACAAGAGCAGCTATTATGGGTCAGACGAAAGGTAACCCAGGTTTCTTTCTTCAAAGTGGAGATGGAGAGCTGTGCATGAGAACAGGGCGAGTACTTTGTTTTATTTTCCCAAGTATTTTCAACTTCCAGTTGCCTCTTGATGCCTATTTTGTGCTTTTTAAAAAATTGTTCCTAGATTCCTGGATTCATCCCCCATTCATCTGCCCACCCGCCTCTGAAACCCACAACATTCCGTGGCAAAATTTCCAGGGGCAAAAGTAGTTAATTCTTGGTCGTACTACAAATATCTCCAGCACCTCCTCCAGCCCTCGAAGGTTAACAGCTGACTGTCAGCATTTGCCTGGCACAAAACAAAACCTCTTCATTTCAGCTTGAATTGCGTGATTATTTTTATTCTCCAAACATCCAGGACCATTTTGAAATGAAAACAGTGCTTTCTGAAACAGTCCAAATGCCCCAGTTGGAAAATGGCAGGCTGAAACTCTTTTAAAAAAATTTTACTTCTATTTTCTGGCCGGAATCATTTACAAAAGTTGACCCAGAAGGTTTTATCCTCCCTGAATCTGTGTAATTGCACGGGCTTGTTATGGGCAGAGAGAGCCTCTCCCTGCTAAGGGGCATGTGTTCAGAGAACCACCTCCCAATATCCCACTCATCGCAGCTCTCCTGCCAAGTGGTTGCTTTTATGTATTTACTTTCCTCATGAAACCTCATCTAGCCTTGTTCTCCTCTCTATCCATCATTCACACCAGACAGCCCATTGCAAAGCGTTTGCTCAGCTGTGACCATTTCTCTCACAAAAAAAAAAAAAAAAAAAATAAATGGAGGGCTTATTTATTATTTCGCTAACTGCCATGATCGCTGTTTTCTCTCAGCCTCTCCAGAGTGAACCCTTCCTCTCAAATTTGGTTTGCTTCAGTGACCTTCTGCTGCTCCCAGCTCTTCATCATCCCTGCTGCCTGGGACCCTCTCAGCACGGAGAATACTCTTAAACTTGCTTTTTTGAGTCACGCCTGTATTATTTTCTTGCAAGCAGAGAGAGCCAATTCATCTGCTCCCCGGAGTTGAGGTTCACCTACAGCACCATCAGCACCAGGCTCGAGACCACTTGAGGACCCTCTCGTAGGCTGGTGTAACGTTCCAGCTTGAGAGGAAGAGCATCACACCCTCCAGCTGCTACTGCTTCTGGTTTTTCAAGCATTTGACATTGTACAAACAATGCTTTTTTTTTTTATAGTTCTCAACATTCCTCCATTCCTCCTCCTCAATCACCTTTTTTTTAAGCACTAATTTGAAAGCCCCGAGCAGTTCCATCACGTTTCAGTGCCTGGGCAAAGGCAGCAGCGAGCGGAGCTGCCAGGACATTTATCTTTTTGGCAGACCGACCCCTGGAGATAAGAGACAATAGTGGGACTCTGCTATTCACTAAACCAGAGGCACCAGTGGGAAGGGCTGTCTGGAGCTCTCCTGCCCAGCCTATGGGGCTCTTGCCAACTCCAGAAGGTCTTAGAAACCTCCGAGGACTTCTAAGCCTTTCTCCCACGGATTTAAGGCTGGCTGTTTCCCACTGCTGCAGAGGACAGACAGCTCTGACACAGCCCACGTGCTGTGACCCTGTGAACTGGGATTGCTTTTTGGCTTGGAAGAGGAACAGATGGCAAAGCCAAATCCCTGACACAGAGGAGACGTTGCCTCCACATCTCAGGTTCCTTACTCACATAGCAAGAGCTACTAAACGAACCATGGTAGATAGTTCCGTAGAGCAGCAAACCCATTTATTGTCCCTCTGACTCGTTTCTCAGACACAGTCAATTTTACTTTGTCCTTTCACCAAAATTTGCTTCCCGTTGCAAAGAACTGTCAAGGGAAACACGAGCACAAGACTTTCAAACTTCCTGGAGCTCTAACAAGCTATGCAAAGTGGGAGCTTCTCATGAGGAACCTTCAGGAACCAAACGGAAAGGCAGCGTTACCAGTTCCCACTGCCTTCTGGGCACCCACTGCAGCTGGGTGGGAGAAGCAGAGCTGTTAATGACTGGAAGTGAGCAAACGATTCCTGTTGTTTTAGGAAAAATATCTCTAATGGCCATCGGGCTGTTCCTGCAGGCAAAATCTAGAGGGAAAACATGGCTGCTGGTAAAGAAGAAAGCTGCTAATAATTCTTATTCCTTGCAGGAGGTCTCTCTTTCTCCGTGTCTCTCGTTTGCCTCTCTTTAAAGCTCCATTTTTCTCCTCGTCTTGCATTTTCTGAATGCCTGTGTATTTGTGCAACTGTTTCTCCGGCCAGCTCCCCTTGCCTGCTTTAATTAGCTCCCTAGTATTTCTGAAGGTATCTCCCTGGGCTCTCTAATCCCCTCAGTGTGCTGACTAACCGAACCCCAGGAGATCCTTACAAGAGAAAAACTGCAGGATAAAAGCAAGTGATTTCAGGCCTCTGGTTTCTTAATTAGCAGCCTACACACCCAAAGTCCACAGGAGTGACTGTCTGACAGGGAGACTTTGTGCTCGTGCTCAGAAAAGAGCTCTTTGCTCCTTTTTGCATCCCTTGGAATCTTTGCTTGTCCTTTACTCACCAGGGGGATGTGAAGGGTGGGCGATGGGTACCCTGGTACCTCCTATGCTTCCCAGTCCCATCCCACTCATGCCTCAGGGATGTTCTCCCAGACCTCTGAAACATGAACAACTAAACAAAGTGTTTTGTTAGAGCTGTTTATATTTTACTTGCTCTCCCCATGACACCGTTCTCTCTGTCCTGAAATAAAATGCTTAAGCGTTCCTAAGGTGATGCTCAGAAAATGCAAAGCAATGAAGCTCTGTGGGAACATCTGGCTGCAGTATGAGGTCCACCAAGGGTTGGGTGTGTGTGTGCAGATGGGCTCAGCCTGGCTGCCTGCAGTGTCTGTAATCATCATAATTCAACTGGAAATGCAAGCCCTGAGTCTGAAATGAGAGGGAGGATGGGACAGACAGCGCAGGACAGAAGACAGATGCGCAAGGAGGGATGGAGATGCTGCCCAATTGTCTCCAGGTCTTGAAAAATGTCATCTGATTATAGTTCTCTGAGGGTCTCTGGTTGTGTCACAGGCTGTGAGATGTGGGTTGGTTAATCACTACCATGGAGGAGGGTAGTATCTCACTGATTAAGAAGCAGAGAGAGCTGAAGTGCTTCCCTGGAGATGGCTGAGAAGGTCGGTTGTGCCTACAGAGGAGGTGCAGCACCTGCTTGAGAGAAGGTGGGTATTTACTGAACCCCATTGCCCAAGTACTTTCTGGCCATTGTGGTGGTGAACAGCCACCAGCAGCTTGTGTTGGGAGCTCAGCCCTCCTAGGCTTGATCCATCCAAACCCAGCAACCAAGACTTGACACCCAACATGCTGAGCCTTTCATGTCAATATTTCGTGTCAATATTTCATTTCACCATTTCACCATTTCATTTCAAGATTCCTATGAGGGCAGCCAGTTTCCCTATGGCCGAGGTGTTCCCTCTCAGCTCAGCAACCTTCTCTGATGCAAATCATCTCTCCATGAATGCCCCACTTTGCCTTATCTGCCCCGTGCCTTCCGTGTGCTGTAGGTGCCACAGCCCCCCTGCTCCCGAGAGCTGACATTTTCAAACCTGATTTTCTAAATTGGAAAATACGTGGCACGTGTCTTGCCAAAATCAGACGAAATCAAGTTAGTATCTCAAATGTTAAAATTACCATTTACATTTATATCAGGGATTAAAGCAGGAGGCTGCAGACTACAGGCTTTGCAAGGATGCCAGTGAAATAGCCACGGCTGTCCTTGCCCAAAAGCTCACGCCTGCGTCAGCCCTGTAAAGACATGATTTAAATGCTGTTCGCTCGGCATCTTAGCAAATCTGCAATATTAGAAGTGACATTAACATCACAGGCATGAAAGGTTTCGAATCACTACCAGGAGAACAGACGTGAACACACCCCCGTGGAAGTACTTCATCTTCCTTTATCCTGTTAAGCAAGAAAGGGTATCCATAAAACAAAAAAAAAGTGCCACTGCCTCAGCAGAAAGCTGCTGTTTCAACTGGAGATTCAGCATCTTTGAGCTGGGAGGTTTGCAACTTCTTGCTTTGGTTTCATGTCTGGGCTTTGTTCTCATGTGAAGCTTTGGTCTAGTTTAGGCCCTCAGAAAATGTATATGGAAAGTTTAGGTATTGTAGATACCTGCGTCCTATTTCCAGAAGTGATGCAAACCCGTAGGGACAAACATGCAAAGGTGTCAAGTCACTTGACTGCTACGCAGAGTGGGGACGCCATAGAGTCATAGAATAGTTCTGGTTGGAAGAGACCTTGAAGGTTATTGAGTCCACCCGTTCCCCCAGCACTGCCAGGGCACCACTGACCCCTGGCCCTCAGCACCACAGCTCCACAGCTTGGAAACCCCTCC
>WTSP01016128.1:10289-26517 GCA_025331215.1 Actenoides lindsayi
GGAAGAAATTGTTCCTCAGCTCCAACCTAAACCTCCCCTGGGGCAACTTGAGGCCAGTTCCTCTTGTCCTGTCACTTTGGGATGAGAGATCTCACCCCAACCTCCTGTCAGGGAGCTGTGGAGAGCCAGAAGGTCTCCCCCGAGGCTCCTTTGATGCAGGAACAACCTCAGGTCCCTCAGCTGCTCCTCACCAGACTCGTGCTCTACACCTTTCCCCAGTCATTTATAACTATACAGCATAATAATTATAAATCTCTTTTCAGGAATTGTAAAGGGACTCTCCACAAATCGCTAAGAAAAGACATTTAAATTTCAGGTGATTGAAGCAAGGTGAAAAATGAAGCCTCATACCAAGTGCCTGAATTCCCATTAAAATCGTTTCTTGCTTAGGTGTCTATGTAAGGTCAGCTGCCTGCACCCCCCTGCATCTGCGAGCCACATCTGGAAAGAAAATTGGGTATCTACGATGCAAATTAGCACTTCCTGACTTTGAAATGATGACTGCAGCCTCTCTGCTTCTTTGGGCGTCAAAATACCTTGAAATATCTGCCGTGTATTTGGTTACTCCTAGACAGGGAACTTTAACAGGCAATTTAAGTCAATCTGTCATACTTTGCACGAGAAGGGATGAGTCAGAGACGATGGCCCAGCTAAGGCAGCTGCAATTTAGAGCTGAGAGCAGGTAACTTCTTAAATGGCTCCAAATGTATTGCAAGCCCTCATCTGACTACGCCCTGCTCCTACACCAAGCTTAGGTCAAAACCACCAGATGGTTTAAAAACTTTGGTCAAGAACTGGTGTCCCCAGAACTGAGCATGGAATAACCCGTGAGGTTGTGAACAGGTTTAAACTTTAAAGAAGCTTTAGGTTGAAGCAGGCATCCAGGTTGCCAAACTTGCATTAATGAGGATTAAAAACTGATTAATGTTTATTGAGCCGAGTGCAGATCTGTGTTAGCCTGACAATCTGCATGCTCTGCATACGAGCTGACTCACATCTGGAATAAACACGGACAGAATTTTTTTTTACTCCTCCCACCTCTGAAATCACACAGACCTGTTATAATGCTGGGAGAAAAAAGCTGTTTGAAGCCATGGAAAGAAGTGGGTGCTCTCTCTGCTTTCCCTAAAGTCACCTCTTGTCTGAGCCCAAGACAGCTTTTGGGATGGCTGAAAGTGGTCCTACCAGCTCATGAAGCATGGGAAGCATCTGAGCATCATCTGAGCGTCATCAGTTGCCTGGTGTGGTGAAGAAACCATGTGCAAAAGGTAAACTTGTGTTATTGAAGTATGTTTATTAGCAGTGGGTGAACCTCAAACAGTTCAGAGATCTGGTTGGCATAAACCGTGTCCTAAGGCAAAGTGCTCATTTTCTGAAATGGAACTCCTGAGATCCATCAAGAAAAGCTCATAACACGGGATTTTCTGAGGGATTTGCATTTCCTACCTCAATCCAGAATGCACATGCCATAAGAAGACCTCAACATGACCCAAGCCAAAAAGAAAAGCAATGATATGCAGAAGAACGTGGATTACTAAGGCAGAAAGCCAGGCAAGCTATTTCTTACTACTAAAAGTATCTGGGCTGAGAGTTGGTTTGAATTTGGGGCCAGAAGGTTCAAGTTCCAGTGTGCTTTGTCCCTTCTCAATACGAAGTTCTCTGGAAGTATTATAATGACTTGAAAGAACTGAAAAGCTGTTGTCCTTCTTTGATAACCTAACATATCGGCTTTCCATTTGAGACTGGCTCTTTGATTGAGGTTTTCACTTTTTTATTATTATTATTTTTGTTACACATGTCAGATCAGCTCCTCTTCTTCGTGACTCTAGAGAATAGAAGATGATGGCAGGTCCTGCACTTCCCAGCTAAAGTGCTTTTGATCAGTGGTCAACACTGTGATGAATGCTTTGCCACTGCATCCTTCATCCCATGCATTTTCAAGGCTGGTTACAAGTTGGAAGGCAAGACGAAAGAAAGAACGCCTCTATCCGACAGAATTCAATTTCCTGAAAAAAATAAATCTTTCCTTTCCTACTTTTTTTTTTTTTTTTTTCCCTGTGACCTAAATGGAAAACATATTGTTCTGAAAGTGCTGTTCAAACAGAATTACCAAAACCTTTCATCAACAAAGAGACCGTCATATATCAGACATCTGGTGTGGATGTCAATTATAATAATTAATTAGACATCTCCCCAGATGCCTGACACTACATTCTGTCAGCAGATTTTTTGACTTCAATCAAAACTGCTGCTGCATTATGCATGAAACTCATGGAGAAGTTGGGAGTTGAGGAGATCAGCTACAAATCACAGCTAAACACACTAAAGGCCTCCTGGATCTGATGCTTTTTACCACTTTTGAAGGCTGCCAAGTGAAGGTCACATACATTGATTTCTTTTCCTCCCTTAACAACATTTTCAAATGTTTTACATTTTTTCATGCAGAAGTTCAAACGAAAAAAAAGGATGTGTGGCAAAGAATAATATACATTAAAAAAAGGTAATGGCTCTTACCTTGTGGTGGGAAAGGAGAAAGCTGCTCACTTAGGCAATCACCAACCTGAAGTGTAACCACACTGGAGCATCTTCAGCCCTGCTCGGACCGTGCCAGCAATGCTCCCCAGAAATGGTCCCCAAAGATCACTGAGGAAGACAGAAGAAAACAACACCTTGCTCATTATTATTGTTTTGGGGTTTTTTTTAATTAAAATAAATTAATTCCTGAAACATTGAACTAATTCAAAACAAACAAACCTCTTTTTCTGCTGTTGTTGTTTTTAGTTTTCCAAACGTGCTTTCCTATTTCCCAGGCAAAACAACTCAAACACTGCTACTTGATTTAGGAAATCCCTCCAGACAACCTCAAGATTCACTTTTTATTTTTTTTTCCAGCGAGGAATATTTGAACAAATATATCACCCACTTTATCTGTATTAGCAAGGATAGAAAATACTTTCTGTTTCAGACTGAGAACTAATCACTGTCAAGTAGATGGGCCCTAGTCCTGCAATTTGATCTTATTCTCTTTGATGGGAATTGGCTCGTCCTCAATGTGTGTGCACTGATAGGAGCCGTAGTTTGGAAATACTTTGCACCGCCAACAGAACAGAATTTGGTTTAAATCCCTGGGTTTTTTCCTGTTTTCACTGGGGCAAACATTCCTGCCTATCTTTTATTTGTTCTATGAAGTATTTAGCACATGTTTGAACAGCATGAAATGATAACTGAATATGTAACTACCATACACTTGCCTCTCCGGAGCTGGCAAGTTTCTTTGATTCGAAGGATTCGCCAATGAAAAACAGAAATCACAAACAGCGTGTGCATTTTTAGAAGAGAAAATATTTGTAGTGATCCATGTGTTTCAATATTTCATAAAAGTGTCTGGGTTAGTTTCAGTTTCAATACAAACAAAAAGAAAATAGATTTAGATTGAAATGGATTTGCACTGAAATAAACCAAGGATTTTTTGAGGTTTCTATTTCCTTTCTCTATTTTTTCTCTCTTGTCTTACCAGTAATTTAGTCCCACAGATGAGGAGTGAAGCAAGAAGTCATTTTTTTTTTTAATTCAAATGGTTAAGCTTTGATCAGAAGCAAAATGAAAAATGAAAAAGAAATTATAATTATATTGTTCATGTCTCTGTTTTGGAGGAAAATAATGATTATTTTTTAACTTCTAATGACACATTGTAACCAGGAGTAAGATGTGAGGTCTTATTAAGCCCGAAGATGGAGAAAGAACTCCGTGTGTTGTCACCAGCAACAGAGGAGTGTGGGGCAGGTAATACCTGCTTATGTGTGATGAAAGGGGATCAAAGTCACAGTGAGCAGGAGCTGGCCTGAGGAGCTGTCTAGATCTTTAAGTATGGACAACTTACCCACACTTGAAGGATCTTTGGGAGGACTTCTTCTGGTCAACCCCCCCTCCCCAAACTCATGTTTGTCATTTGCAGAACGAACCCGACACCGTTGAAAGATTTTTTTTTTCATGTCAGGTTCATCTCCGCAGAGGGTGCTGCGAAATTTAATCCATTATTTAATAATTGCAATTAATTAAGGTTGGGGATTTAAAGTGGATTAGCTAAACTGCATTAAATCACTGTGTAAACACTCATATTTAGGAGCAGAGCAGCCCAACTACATCTCACTTGTCCTTGGGCTGCCTGATACCCAGAGAACGGGAAGAGGTGAACTCACAACGCGCTTCTCTTCCGTGTGGTTATTTTTCATGTGTTTTAGAGAAACTTTCTCCTGCTTACTCTACTGTGAAAGCACAAAACTTGGCCTTCCTCTGGAGAGTCCCTACGGAGCAGCTAATGTTCTAAAAATTTGTGCTATTTGCTGCAATTTCACCATGAAGACAAAACCCCCGGAACCGGGCTGTACCGCGCTGATTTAGGCCACTTCAGCTCGGAATAAAAGGGCTGAGCCTGAAGAGATTAAAGGAGTTTAAAGCAGTTTAACCAGTGCACTCGGCATATAATGCAGAGTCATTTACCTAAACGTTTTCATCTGGAGCTTCTGGTGCTGCGAGCTGCGTGGCACAAGGTACTAAGCTAGATGGACACTGACACTGCTCTAATATTCCTATTTTCTTTTCAAAAACGTAGCCCGTAAGGGTAGAGTAGAGAGGAATTACTTGTTCAAGGATCAAAAGGATATTAGGAAGAACTTTGCTGAGTGAGTTATCAGGTGTTGGAATGAGTTGCCCAGGGCAGTGGCGGAGTCCCCATCCCTGGAGGTGTTTAAGAGCTGATTAGATGGGGTGCTGAGGGATCTGGTTTAAGGGGTAGACTTGGCAGTGTCAGGTTGATGACTGGACTAGATGATGGCACAAGCCTTTTCCAATCTAGACATTTCTATGATTCTATGATGATTCCGCCTCTACTTGGACAAATGATGCAGAAGCCAGAGAATTATGTCATAAGAAGGTAACAATCAAGAGAAGACCTTAGCAGAATTTCCTGGTGTCTGGAGGCTGCAGACGTTTGCATTTACTTTCACACGTTGGGTGCATGACTGCGTGTCGATGGACGGAGATCAAGTAAAGCTTTGCAAGGTCCCACAACTTTGGCCCCACGTTTCTCTAGCAAAACAGGGTGTGATTCACAGTACCGTGAGAACGGGGAGACTCCTTGAGCATTCGTGTTATTGTGGCTCCTGAGCCATTCCCAAGCCTCGTATTGCAAGGCACAGTTCGAAAAAAAATAACACTAAAAACGAGCTTTTCATCAGTTTCTATTCAGCCTGGTCCTCAAAGTGTTTTCTAGTGCTGCCTGGCACTTTGTTATTCCTGTGCGGTGGCAAAGTGAAGGGTTTTGTTCTGTTTGTTGGCAGGGCATTGAAAGATGCTGCTTCTACCTGATCCGTTTGCCCACCTCACCTGATGAGCATATACAAGCAGTTTCTGAGATTAAATACGCTTCATTTATCTCCCGGAGTTCTTAATTGCTGAGCATTTTTAATCTCGCTTCACATTCGGAGAGAGAGCAAGAGCACTACAGAAATGCCAAATGCATAAATAAAATAAAACAGCAAAATTGTAAGGAAGAATAATTACTTTGGATCCGCTGGCACAGTGAATTAACACTGAACCCAGACCCAGTCGAGAGCAGTGATCCCCTCACACTGCTGCTGATAACAGAACCAGATACATTTTTTTTTTTCCTTTCCTTAAAAAAGAAGAAAGATAATTCCCCAGTAACTGGTAGCCAAAAAATCTCACCAGTCAATTAATGACCTTTGCCTCTGACATCCTTTCCTTCAAGGTTTGCATGGCTATTATTTTCAGCACTTAAATCTTTTCGAGTGATTTGTGTGTCCTAATAACTGACTGCTTGTTTTGCTATCAGTCAGCTCCAGGACTGCTACAGCCTCTCTTCAGCTTAAATCTTGCTCAATTCACCTTGTGACTTCAAATACTGTTCTGTCTCCAGCGAGAAAACAAAAAAAGAATCCCCCCCCCTCCCTCCCCCAAATCCCATATTGCTCCTTATGGTTTTATTACTTAGGAAACTAAATAGAGAAAATAAAGGTCACAAGAACTTTAAAACAACAGTAAAGTCTTGAGGACAGGAGAGTTTTAAAGGAAGACAGAAGACTGAAATTACAGGCTTTTTGTTGGTTTTTTTTTAGGATGGTCCAAGCCAATTCCAAAAAATCCAGAACCCCCCATGACTCTCCCTCACTTCTCATGGGAAATTACTCAGAATTATCTCTCTTAGCCTGTCAACAGAAAGCAGCTTATGAAACGTCAAACATTCAGGAGACTGTAACTGAGAACCCCACAAGTGCTTTGACTGGACACGGAAGGAGCTTCATAACCACTGGATGTCTCGGGACCCCATTCCTAACCTCTTCATTTATATACAGCAGCACACCGCTGAGCATCTTCAGAGGAACCCCAGCACCTCACCTAATCAGAATCACAGAATGCCAGGGGCTGGAAGGGACCTCGAAAGATCATCAAGTCCAACCCCCCTGCCAGAGCAGGGTCACCTAGAGCAGGTCACACAGGAACACGTCCAGGCAGGTTTTGAATATCTCCAGAGATACTCTCAGTATCTGCTACATCCTCCAAGTGCAGCACAGCCCTGCAGCGATGCCTTACTGCATCCAGGTCCCACAGGACAACCTCTGGCCAGGCGTGTGGGGTTTGTTTCCCCCTCGCTGCCAACAGCACAAATGTTTCTACCTGATGGGTCACACTGGGTCACCATCCCAGTGCAGACAGGGAGGTACAGCCCCAACCCCGGTTTAGTGGGCTGTCTTCAGAGGTGTGTTGGGTCTGCCTGAACCGGAGTTCATTTTCCCCAGAGCGGCCCTCCCAGTGCTGTGCTTTGTACTGGGAGCTGGCAAGGTGCTGCTCACGGTCCAGTGTTGTGGCTCCTGCTGAGCTGGGCTTGTACGGCACCAAGGCTGGATGTCCAACATTCTCCCTGCAGTGGGATGGAGTGGACAAGATCTGGGGAGGGGACACGATGGAGACAGCTGACCCAGACTGACCAAAGGGCTATTCCATATTGTATAATGTCAGCTGAGCTATAAATGCTAGAAAAAGGGGGGTGGAGAGAGCAACTGCTACACACTTGGAGCCCTGCTCCCCAAAAAGGGGCCAGACAGCACCTGCTGATGGGAAGCAGAGAATAAAATCTTGTTTTCTTTTGCTTCTGCATATGACTTTGCTTTGCTTTCCATTAACCTGCCTTTGTCTTAGCCCATGAGCTTCATCTTATTTTCTTCCCCCTGGTCCATCTGAGAGGAGGAGGGGGGAGTGATAGAGCAGCTTGGTGGGCACCTGGCATCAAACCAAGGTCAAACCAGCACAAGAGGAGAGCCAGACTAACCAGGTGAGTCCAGAGGAAGGATGCATGCCTTTGAAACCTGTTTTCTTTACAAGGTGGCTCTACAGAGACGCAGGGGAGTCCTGCACTATTTGCTACTCCTCCACGGGGACCATAAAACCAGCCCTTTGTGTTTGCCCTACAAAGAGCTGCATTTACTGAGCTCCTGGAACAAGTAACTTGTGCTGGCAAGGCACAGTTTCTCCTCTAGAAGCTTCTCTGTGGAAAAACTGGTTGGGAGATTTGACAGAGCTGCAGGGAAGGGTGTGCAGCATGCTCAAAAGCACCCCAGGGACTTCAAGATACACTCCACTGCAGAAATGGAATTCTCTGTCCTTAGCCCACTGAATGATTAAGCCACTTCCTAACATAGGACAGCCTTGAACGGCTCCTGTGCACATCCAGAGAGAGATGGGCATCCTGACCTTGCTTGGTTGTCAGGGTGCTTCTGTGCAGCAAGGTGCAGGCAGACACTCTGAGGAACCTTCAAAGGTGCCCAATGTGGAGATAAATCAAAACCTAGAATGTGGCCTCGTTGGAAAATCCGAGGACTTGAGGCCGTGCAGTTTATGTAAGACACTTCATAAACAAGCAGAACAGGGAGGGACAAGACCTTAAACAATTTTCTTAGAGCTCCTCCCGTTACTGCCTTAGTGCAGGTGCCCCATCCACCTCATCTCTACAGGTTCCTTCTCCTTCCCATCTGCCTTTTCACAGGGGATCGTAACACAAATGGCAATGAGATCTTCCGACCCCACTACTCCCCTAATCCAACAGAGCTACCTAAAGAACTCCTCTGTGCCGCTGCTAATACCCATCCCTAAGCAGTGGGAAACTGCTGACGCAGTGCCAGCCACAGCCAGTGAAATGTTTCATTAATTACCATAACGGGCATCAATAGCAGATGTCAGACCTAATGAATGAGGACAGCCACTGCCAAGAAGAGATGCAAGAGGGTTGTCCTCCAGTCCCTCGGTACTGACTTCCCGGAGGTGTTCCTCTGTGGCTGTGAATGTTCACCCAACCTACGATCACTAGGTGAAGGTAGATGTCCTGGAGAGATGTGGCTGGGGGAAATTCCTCCAGAAGTTGAGAAAGGATCTGCTTGGTGGAAGACATTTTAAATTCTGGGGCGTTTTACTTGTTGAATTTTTCATCCCTGGGGGAACCGGTCCTGCTTTCAGGAGTGAGCAAGCAGCACCAGAGCCCTGCACGATGGAGAACACACAAAAAAATACGTGGCAGCAGCAGTAGCATCCAACATGGGGATGGGAGGAGGCAGCAGCACAGCCTTCAGCATGGTCAGGACCATCACAGCACAGGCTGTGCTCCATCACAAGGACCACCTCTGTCGGAGGCGGGAAGAGGAAGGGATGAAGGAGGTGTGAACGGTGGTGAGGACTTGGCATTGACAGTGTTTTCCTCATGGCTGTGGAACACTCTGCAGTAACAAATTAGCAGCTGAGCTTTCCTGCTTAACAACACCACAGAGCTGCTTGCACTCACTGCAAGGAAATGTCTGTTCCTGAAACAGAGAGGAAAAGATTTGATAGAAAGTTTTGTTGGCCACTTGAGCTATATACAGCAGGGGAAAAAAACCCCCATGTGCCTCAGCAGCCTCCTTTTTAACTTTTCCGAGCAAAAATATCATGTGATAAAAATAGCTGTAGAAATGTTTCGGGCAAGCTTTGCAAGATGCTGTATCTTCCTTTGGGCCAAGCGATTTGACAACAAATACTCCCTTGCTTTGTTCACTTATTCTGTTTTTACTCACGGGATAAAAGTCTCTCCCGAACATCCCTCAAGGTCCTTGCTTCGGCAGAAAGTATACACAATAACCCGTGTGTGAGGAGGAGAGGTATACACTGAAAACATCATTAACAAAATAAATCCTCATCTAAAATCTTATCGGAGCCAGAGCAACCAGGGCACTTGATCTTATGTCTCGGGTAGCTCTCAAGTCTTTCATTACTGGGCTCACTGGACCAGAGAGGCTACAAGCCTGTACATCTGAATATAGATGATGTACAATTTACGGGTTCACGGCCTTCTCACTTAACCCAAGTTACTGGCCCATGATAGGGTTTGCCAACCTTGCCGTTTCAGGCAGGGACAAACATTTTATATGCTGTCAATTTAGCAAATCTATTCCCCTGATCCCCCTCCTTTCATTGGCCGCGTTCATTAATCATTCCCTATTGTCTCCCTGGCAAGACGTGTTAATTTTTGTAGGGCTTGCTCAGCAAGTCTTCAGCGGCAGCGTGTTCCCCAGGCAGTGGAGAGGGGCTACCTTGCTGAACTGCTGAGCCAATGGAGGTTTTGCCTGAGGACAGGATCCTTCAGGGGGTTAGGGGCCACTGTTACCTCTGTAGGCTTGAGTTAAGTACAGAAGACCTTCACTGAGCGGAAGGCAATGGAGGCATCCCATGAATAGTAGCACTTTGGGTCTTTCTTAGCTCAGATCTTGCCATTTTTGGCAGAGTTTGCAGGCCTCTGGCAGTGAAGGTGTTGTCGTAGATCAATGAAAGAAGGTCTCTTGTGGATTTGCCTGGCGTCAAGGGAGTTCTCCACGCTGGCCAGGTGACTTTGGGCAGTCTGCTCCCACGACTTTGTATCAAAAAGGCATTTTATGAGGACAACGTCCCTTCAGGATACGCGTATGCTGATCCCACAGCAGTAACACTTGTGCTTAGAACAGGAAAAATGCTGCCTAAGTGCGACATGAAGAACACCAGGCCTGGAGCCGTGGTGGTGGTGGTGCAGACACTGCTGTGCTTGGACAGTGCACGGCTACCTTCTGTAAAAATCCCAGGTCCTAGCAAAGCAAAGCTGTGCCATCCACAACGAGCCTGTAATTCTGTGGCTACGCTGAGTAAGCCTTACGTTAACCTCATCCAAATGGAGGAGGCAAAAGAAGGGAGAGGAAAAGGGATCAAGCTGTGTTATGGCAGGGTCTAGAGACACAGAAGACAAGGTGATGATGGAAGACCTCCCAAGAGAATCCATAGCTCCTGAAACAGCCAGTGCCACAGCCCCAAAGCAATGTTTCTCTTTTCTGCAGATACTTTGGAAGGCAAAGAGCAGAAAAAGGAGATTTTCTTGCATGAGGACTGCTGCTGTCACTTGGAGAGCAGTATCAACTGCTGTAATGCAGGCCCCTGTCTCAGCTGGCCAGCTAGGCTCTCCAGGGAAAACCAGACATGCCAAGGGCAAGTCAGCCACCGTATCTTCAGCACCTTTGTTAGGAGAGAATCAGTCACTCCCTGGAGAAATCACCTCTTGCTCCGCTGACTAGAGGGAACACAGGCAGCCTGATCTTAGCATTGCGCGAACAGAAAGGTTTGGTGGGATTATCTGGGGCTGAAGCCTTTTTTTTCATCAGGCTGGTGGGATGCACCGACAGCCTTTTACTTAGAAATGATCGAGTAGCTGGATGATGAGTCAGTGGAAGACCGGAGCCAAACTGGCAAAGCAATTGTGAGCCTCTCTGTGTGTGCGTGAGCGAAAGCGTGCGCAAGACAATAACTCTCCCTCCCTTGGTGACTTGGATTGATGGGCCTCTGCTATTCCCATCTTTGAAGAATCCACCGGTCGATACTTCACTTCTTTGTGCCCAGCCATCCCATCATCTGCGCGTCTGGCACCAGCTCTTGTAGGTGTAAATAAGAACCATTTCTCAGGCTGCCAGCCTTTCTGCCTGGAAAACATGAGGTTCGTTTCAGCTCCTGACATTCAGCTGGATCCCTCCTCCCTTCTCTTGCAGCTCTTTGGTACTTACTCCTTTTCTGACCCTCTCCTTGGCACATTTGCATGTAACAGCAGGTCGCTGACCTGGAGAATAGATGCAGGATAGATGAATCCTGCCCTTCAGATGCCTGGCTAATAGCAGAGAAGGCAGCCCGCTTGTTAACATCTGAGTATGGTCCTTCCATCATGGGTCAGCAGGATGCTCCATTTCCCTTTCCTCCACAAAGCCCCGCGTGCCTTTTCTGTCTGGTGAGGTGTGTGGTTTTGCAGCTTAATGCTGTGAAACATATTTCCCTCTATGTTCCTTTCAAAGCTGCCTGCTCTGTTAGCTTTACATCCACACCAGAGTATTATTTTATTTTCTCTTGGCATCCTCTCCAATAAATTGTGAGTTTGCTGGGTGAGAAAGTGGCGTGTGTGGAATACAGGCCAGCTCCCAAAACCCAGCAAAGGGCTCTGCTGCTGCTCATCCAACATTCGACCCCTTCCTTTTCTTGTTCCACCTCCAGCTAGGCAAGATGGAAGAGCTGGTCTGACAGAGATTGTAGGATGGACCCTGGTTGTCCTGTTTCTCTCAGACCAGGACGTGGGAGAACTGCCACAATTTCCTTGCACCTTCTCCTAGTCGCTTTTTTCTGTTTAGATTTTGTTGCCTTTGCTTCTTTAGCTCTACCTCTGTCGCTTTGCCAGACACCTGGGAGCTACTGGGGAAGTTCAAACAGAAATCCTTTTTGTGTCCCTCTCCCCAAGCATTTTTCATAAATGAGATGACCCCAACCTGCTTTACAAACACAGTCTATTGGTTCTTCTTTTCTAGCTGTCGCTGCCCACGAGCTGAGCTGGGCTATAAGAAAGCACCATCTGTGAGACATTAGAATCATAGAATAGTTTAGATTGGAAGAAACCTTCAAGATCATTATTCCTATTATTCCCAGACCTATCAAAACCACTAAACCACATCCCTAACATCTACCAACATCTACCCGTCTCTTAAACCCCTCCAGGGATGGTGACTCCACCACCTCTCTGGGCATACATTCCAGTGCCTGACAACCCTTTCTGGAAAGAAATGCTTCCTGAGATCCAGCCTGAACCTCCCCTGCTTTAACTTCAGGCCATTTCCTCTTCTGTCCCTTGTCCCCAGGGAGAACAGACCAACTCCCACCTCACTACAACTCCCCTCAGGTAGCTGGAGAGGGCAATAAGGTCTCCCCTCAGCCTTCTCAAGGCCAAACAGCCCCAGATCCCTCAGCCTCTCCTCATCAGACACATGCTCCAAGCCCTTTACTAGCTTTGTAGCCTCTGGACCCTCTCCAGCACCTCAACGTCCTTCTTGGAGAGAAGGATCCAAAACTGGACACAGTATTCGAGGTGCAGCCTCAGCAAAGCTGAGTCCAGAGGAATGATCCCCTCCCTGCTCCTGCTGACCACACTATTGCTGATCCAGGCCAGGATGCCATTGGCCTTCTTGGCCACCTGGGCACACTGCTGGCTCATGTTCAGGCGACTGTCAGTCAACATGCCCAGGTCCTTCTCTGCCTGGCCGCTCTCCAGCCCCTCCTCCCCCAGCCTGGAGCTCTGCTGGGGGTTATTGTAGCCCAAGGGCAGGATCTGCCATTTGGCCTTGGTGAAACTCATGGAATTGGCCTTGGCCCAACGACACAGCCGAGCTAGATCCTTTTGCAGAGCTTCCCGACCCTCAAGCAGATCAACACTTCCACCCAGCTTGGTGTCATCTGCAAATTTCCCAAGGGTGCACTCTACCCCCTCACCCAAATCATCGATGAAGATGTTAAACAGCAGAGGCCCCAAAACTGAGCCCTGGGGGACACCACTCGTGACTGGCTGTCAACTGGATTTAGCATTTGCTGCTCCCTTTCTGGAAGTGGATATAAAGAGGGGGGAAGGGTGATGAATTTTGGCCACAGATGTCCTATTTCAGCGAATTTCAGAGGATTGTGGGGGATGATGCAGAAGGCACAAGCTACTTTAGCTAGAGCTATAGGGAACCATCTCTATGGGGCAGGGAGAGTGTTCACAGAGGCTGAGAGACTCCTTGAAAAGCTGGCAGTGGCAGGGAAGGAAAGGTCAGGCTAAAGAATGCAAATTCATTGGGCTGGGTGTTGACAGGAGACAAAGAGAATGATCCTTAGCACTTCCAGAGCTCTGTCCACACTTCCCTGAGGACCATGCCCAGGACATCAGCATTAACGTCTTGAAGAAAGGCTCTGGAGGAGCAGCAACAGAAGCTCCTCAAGCAGGTTGTGCCCTGTGAGTGCAGTGTCTTTATGTAGACACTTTACTCCACCATAATATTACTGTTATTATTGAACTACCATGGTGCCTTTTACAGCACGGCAGCATTTGGTTCCAATTGCCACTGGCATTTTAAAAAGGGCTGATAGAGTGAAACCGCTTCTCCCACAGCTCCTCAGGAGAGCTGCTAAGAACCCCACCTCTCCCGTGAAGACCAGAGACTTGCCAGCAAGCTTCTGGTGCCCCTGGCTGCAATGTGGGGTGGCCTCTGATGTTCTCACCACTGGGAGTAGGTGGTGCTTTCCAAAGAACCAGTCAAACAGCTCATCCACCTGGTTTCCAGCCTGCTCCCCTGCATCTCACCAAATCCCTGCCCCTGTCCCAGCTGCTCCCTTGTAGCTCTCTGACTCGGATCTTCAGCCTATGCAGAGTCTTCTAAAGTTTAACCAAGGCACGATGTCCTGATGGCAAAGCTGGCCCCAGCCAAAGCTGACAGCGTTGGGGCGATGTGTTGAACAGGAAGGATATTCTGCCGCCCACATTCAGGTTCTTGGAGCAGGCAACTCTGGGAATGACATTCAGCACTGAAAATGCTTCGCTGCCTTGAGCTGCGATTTCATGCCAAAATGCCTGGGGTGCTCTTGAGAGCCAGGCACACTGGATTGTCAAGCAGATGCAGGCTGCTCTCTTCCCTGGTCCTCCTCTGAAAAGACAAAGCTATCACCAGGGATTTCAGTGATGGGCAAGGAGTGGACAGTGTTGATTCACTACTCCAGGAACCCATCGTGGTCTCCCTGGCTCACGATGCAGCAGGAACAGCTGGAGAGCACTGCCCCATCTTTCCTCTCTTGCTTTCTGGGCTCTGACAGCTGGGAAGCACTGGAGAAGACGCCTGAACATGCAAAAGCTCTTATTAGGCTGGGCTGCCTTTCCTTCTGGCAGAAACAACTTGCCGTGCAAGAAACCACCATCAGTGACAAGGGACCTTGTCATTTTGAGCTGTCAGAAAACACGGGGACCCTGGTGTGCTTGGTGCTGTACCTAGGCACAGTAGGAACTAACTACCTCTGTGAACAAGCTGCTAAAGCATCTTGCTCAAGGCTATCCAGGACAGCATTGCTTTATTTGGGGAAAGGAGCCAAGTTTGACAATATTTTGTCTCCTAGACATCATTAGACAATTCTGTAGGTTTGACTTGCCTCGAAGTAGGCTCCCAGGAGACCCCAGGCAACAAATGCTCCTCATCCTTGTTCAGACAATGAGTGTCTAAATAGGGGGTTTGTTTGACTGTTTGTCTTGCTACAGCCCTCCTTTTTCTAGCCCGACCTTCACATGGACATCTCTTTCCTGGCTGCAATGTCACACCAAAGCACAGAGAGCTAAAGTACTGGAAAAACAAGGCTGTGCCTCAGCCTCTCATCTCATGAACAAATATAATGCCCTCCACAACCCAAACTACTGGAAACAGGCAGAGAGGTTGTTTTTTTTGACAGCTTACACGAAAAAAAGAAAACTTTAAACTATGTAGCATGTTATTCCGTGGCTGCCTACCTATCTGTCAGCTGCTTGTGGAATATATCTTTGCTTTTTCTCATACTGTCTTCATCCATCTAACTGCTGGTCTAGTGAAACAGCTCTCACGTGCACTGGGCTGCATTTCTTTCTTCACTATTCCTTCAGCCACCTTTAATCTTCCTTAGATACAACTCACATGTTCTCCTCCTTACCTTCCCATCCATATATCCATCCATTTTTGCATTTACCTTTTATTATTCTAATCTCTCCTTCCGACTAATGCAATACTCTTCTGTTTTGGTCTCCAGAAGAAGAAAGGACCCCCCAACAAATAAATTGTCCAGCTCCCAACAACCTGCTTCTTTGCAGATTTCTATGCCTTTAACTTGAAGATTTTATCCATCTCAAACATTACTGTTTTCTTCCCTTAAATATCCCAAAGTGCATTTGTGTGGGGACGAGGGTTGTGTGACTGCCATTTGGAAATGAAAGCCACAAGCTATATTGTGGTAATAGTCTATTACATTTCTCCCCATATTTACCTCATTCAGCAATTTTTGACTTGCTTTGACAATGAAAGTTAATGCTCTGATATATACACACATCTATATGTATTTTCCTTTTTCTTCCTTGATTAGAACTGTGAAAATTTTCAAAGATTTAAATTGAGTGAAGTGACTATCTGGGATCTTTCTGCTGGCTGCAACATTAGCTTTAATTGTCTGCTAATAGCTCCAAGCATTTAGCTCAATCTTCCAATACAGAGACAAAAATGCCTTTCTAGGAGATTTTTGAGTGATAATGGGCTCCTTACCACCCAGCCTGGGAAGCAACTACCTTGGTGGCAGAGGGATGCTCCTGGGTGTGCATCACTCCAAGAACTTTCTCTACCATTTTCATAAGATGGAAGAGATCAAGGATCTCTGCTCAGCCTGGTCCCTTCATGATGTTCGGTACAACTGATCTTTGTTTTATAGAACCATAGAACGGTAGGGGTTGGAAGGGACCTCTGGAGATCATCGAGTCCAACCCCCCTGCCAGAGCAGGGTCTCCCAGAAACAGATCCAAGCAGGCTCGGAATCTCTCCAGAGAAGAAGATTCCACAACCTCTCTGGGCAGCCTGGGCCAGGCTCCATCACCCTCCCAGTGAAGAAGTTTCTCCTCATGTTGAGGTGGAACTTCCTGTGTTTCCCCTTGCTACCACTGCTCCTCATCCTATCCCAGGGCACCACTGACAAGAGCCTGGCCCCTTTTACTTGACACCCACCCTGCAGAGATTTGTAAACATTGATCAGCTCCCCTCTCAGGCTTCTCTTCTCCAGGCTAAACAGCCCCAGGGCTCTCAGCCTTTCCTCACCAGAGAGA
>WTSP01016129.1:0-87047 GCA_025331215.1 Actenoides lindsayi
CCGCTCCGCGCCCGCGGCCACAGCGCGCCCGCGGCCACAGCCCGCCCGCGGCTGCGCCGGGGTAAGGCGCGGCCGGCGGATCGCTGCGCTGTCCCCTCCGCCGCCCCCCGCACCCCTTCCCCCTCCCAGCCCCAGCGCAGCGGGAGCCGCGGCGGCCGCAGCCGCGTTGCGGCGGGGAGGTGGGAGCCGCGTTTGGCAGCCGGGGAAGTAAACGTTCTCAACAGGCTTTGTCTCGGCGATCAGCGGCTCGTCTCTCCTGCCGCCCGGCGCGCCGCCGGCCCTGCCCGAAGCCACATTTCGGGCTCGTCGGTTCTTTTCGCCGCCCCAGGCATGTCTTGACACGGCCGCGAGAACCTGCCGCTGCCCTGCGCTTCCGACGGAGGTCTTCGGCTCCAGCGATCGCGCCCGAGGTCGGAGGCTGGGCAGCGTCTGTGGGTGCGAGCCTCTGGCTGCAGGAGGACGAGCTGGAAGAAAGGAGCAGTTGTGTTGGGTTTTTTTTCTCCTCGCTGGCTCAGCCTTCCTGGATGGTCGCATTACCCTCTTGCGTTGTCGAGAGCGTCCAGAGAAAGAGGCTCGGTTCTTTTTTCCCCGCGATTGGTTTTCGTCCTGCTCGTCGTGCAGCAGTCACCACTCTTCTCGCAGTTTGCCGGTCCGCACTGAGGCAGCAGGAATATGCTCATGAAGGAGTACCGGATCTGTATGCCTCTGACAGTGGAAGAGGTAAGCTCGCCACTGTCACTGGCAGGCTGCTCCTTACCGGGGCTTTTCTCTTTCAAGGCGAGTTGAGGTGGTATTTGTTTGTACTGAGTATTTTCGCTTCGTGTAATGAACTTAGGCGGAGATGATTGGTTAGAGAGGAATGTTTTTATTGGAAAATAAGGGAATCCTGCAGGAACGAACGTAACTGAAGTGTTCTCAAAAGCGTTGTGTCGTCGAAGTGTTGGTTATAAAGATTTTCCAAACAGACTTTAAAGTAGAATCTCCCGCAGATCTGCAGGGGAATGCTTTGTGCTGAAATACCCTCTCTCCCCGAAAGCGTTGGTCCAAAACCTAGATTCTAAATATACCTTCACCTTTGCTTAAAATACCCTTGCAGATCAACGTGGCCTGAAACTCCGGCACAGGTAGGGGAGGTAGGGGAGCATTTAGTAGTTAAACTTTTTGAGTCCTTTGAAGAAACGATTGGAAGTCCAAACTGCCCTTTGTCGACGTTCTAAACTCTGCGTTAGGAACGGTATTTATGCTTTTATTGATCTGCAAGCAACCTACCCGCTCCTCGTTTTAATCTGGTAATACCTGCGCGGAACGCACGTGCTGTAGTGTTACTTGTGCCTAGAAATAGTGCCCCTTTAGAGGTGCAATAGGCACCGAAAGACCTGATGGCAGAAGTCGAGGAGCTGCTGCTTTCTGCTCTAGAGCCTCGCACCGATAGAAAAAAAAAAGGAGGCTGTTGTTCCGTTCGGCCCCCTACGCCGTAGGAGTGGACGCTGCGGAGCGGGGACAAGCCAGCTCCTGACCGCACGCCCTACGCCGAGCGGCTCCGCCGAACGCGCACCGCGTATCTTGCGCCGAACCGAGCGCGAAGTTCTCCCGCGGGCGCCGCCAGGGGGCGCTCTCTCCGCGGCCGCCAGGGGGCGCCCCGCGCGCTGCCCCGCCGCTGGGTACCGGGGGGGTCCCCGCCGCTGGGTACCGGGGGATGCTCTGCCGGTGGGTACCGGGGGGGGTCCCCTCGGGTGGGTACCGGGGGATGCTCCGCTCCGCCCCGCCCCGGGGTCTCGGCTGCGGCGGTGACACGCTGCGGACCGGCCGCGGGCAGGGGGGACGGTGCTCGAGTGCGGAGCGTTTCCCTTTTCGGCCCCTCTCCCACCAAGGTTATAACAAAATACCTTTTAGTTGGCAAATTAATGTATGCCTTTTTGGTTCAAATACGTCCAGGTGAGCGTTTTGCCGCACATTTATATATTTACTTTTTTTTCCCCCTTCACTATATATAGAGGAGTACTCACAAGTACGATAGAGTTGTCGTTTCAATGGTCTTTCTGTCTTCAGATTTGGCAAATTAAAAGCATTCTAAACCTGCGAAATTAAACTGCCAAATATTTACTCCAGGCTGATCAGGAAATTCCTTCTTTTGGGAGCAGGACCTAAAACCACCATGTACATGTAGGTAAATAGGCATAGGTTTAATTCTAGCTTTTTTCCAACCAAGTTATATAGTTCGCTGTGATATTGGATGGCATTATTTTTTTAATACATAATTTTATTTGTTTATTGTATTATCCTAATGTAGGCAACATTTTATCCCAGTCGGTTCCTCGTGTCCTCGGACTACCACGCTTAGTTAATAGCAGTTCATTATGTCATCAGACGGCAGTAGATCTAATTTATTTTTAACAATTACTGTCAAACAAGATTTCCAGATACAGAAAAGTTCAAAAGTTCTCCCAAAACAGGAATGATTGATGCATGGCGAGGCAGAAGATAATGTTGGAAGCCTTTTGTTCTCTAGAATGTTAACAGAATTAGTGAAGATACTCGTGCATCTTGTAGTTTCTCTTATGGTGAACCATTATCTCATCCAAGAGCTGCAGCTGAGATACCTGAATAAGGAATGTAGAACATGCCCGATATTTAGCATAAATTTCATTATTAACTATAAAATGAATTAGGATCAAATTGTTGAATTAGCAAATACCTTCTTTTTGTTATAGTATTTATATATTTAAAAACCCTCCCACGCTGTATTTCTCATAATGGTTCATCTTTGTGCCGTTTCCTGCAGTCTGTGAAGGTGTTATTTTCTTTTTACCCTTAGTTGCACATTAACTACCGATAATGTGTGATATTTTTGGCATCTGTGTAGAATAAGGTGACCCATTATGCAGTCGTTAGGAGAACATCATGGGGCAGCGCTAATCCTTCCAAAACCCAAGAGCAGTTTGGCTCTAAGAGGCCCAAACTGCCTTCTGCAAGGTGCTAAGTCACTCTGAGGTTCAGCGAGCTTTGATGGAAATGCAGTTCCAAATGATACACAATTTCTCACAGGATTGGCATGTTGGGCCCTTATCTACAATGACACTTAGGTACAGAACTTGCATTACTGCGATGGCGAGTTAAGCACCTCAGTGGTTTTGAGGTTGTAGGTTTCAACAGGTGTGTGAAAACTGCAGTTCTTTCTTATGCAGTTGCATGGCTTCCTTTTTTATGCTGTTTTTCTTACTTAGACTTTACAACTTTTTCTTTTCTTTTTTTTTTCTTCTTTTTTTTCTCTGCTCTTTAGAAGTTCTGGCTTTCAGCCTGCGTGCTTTATACATACATTGTAAAGCATTTCCTTGAGCAGTTTTCTTTTTTAGTGCAGACTTGCCAGTTACGCACACACAGAACTCTCATGACATAAATGAGAGAGAATTCCATCTTTACCCTGTGCTGGTGTTTTGTCACCAAAACCAGTTTGGCTTCCCATGTCATTCTTGTGAAGATAATCGGGCACAAGAGGCAAAACAGAATGAAGCTATGCCAGCCAAGCACCTTTATCTGATCTTCTGTAGTCACATTTTATGTGTAATGTGAAAAAAACGTGCATTACAATGTTGTGTTATGTCCAGTCTGGTAACTAGAAGTCATTACTTCTCTGTGTAGATATGCACACAGGAGTATAGCAATTAGTATTACACTGGCTGACTGTCAGAACCTAAGTTTATCTCTAGAGAAAAGAACTGCCTGATGTGCAGGTAACAGCAAGGCTATATCCAGGTTTGAAGAGTTTCTGGCATTGTAGGTAGGAGATTCTGCATAGCTGGTCTTCCTTAGCTACTGCAGATTATGTTCTTGAGGCATTCTTTCACCCATTCCTTTATTAGATAAGATACCCAAATATTTATGGGAGTTCTGTTTGAATACCTGTCAGCTTGGAAGCCAAATCCTTTCTTGCCAATAAAACATTTCCTAAGAAATGTTGGTTGCTACAAACTTAACCATTCTTGTGCATTTTGAGCTAGGATGCAGGAGTCAGAGGGACATCTTTGTTCTTTGTCCACAAGCACCAGGAGAGCCAAGTTGTTCCAGGAGTGCTTGCTGAGGTGCTGTGGCACCACGCTGCAGTTCTTACTGAAGGCTGAGCCTTACTCATTAAACTGAGTTTTTGTTGACAGTTATTTAGGACTGTTACATATGTCTCATTGCAAGCTGCCTGATCAGCTTTAAAGTAACTTGAGGAAGGAAATAACATGTTAACTTCTAAGCAAAATAATAACAACTGCTGTGAGAACTTTGCAAAATAGAAGGGAAGGTAGGGTCTGGTTGACAAAGCCAATGTGATTGCCAGTTAAAAGTCATTCTTTACCTTATGTGTGACACTTTTGGGAGGCATGCAGACAAATTTAGTCCTTTTGTTAACAGGGAGACCTTATAAATTAGAAGAAGCCACTACTCTTCATTAATACGTAAAGCAAGTAAAATCTGTTGCAGTAATTGCTTAGGACAGGTCACCAATCTTCATCCCAGCTGCAGTTACTAAAGCAGCCTGCCTCTTGGTTATTTTTCCCTTGCATTTTCATGTGTGTGTTCATTCTTACAAATAGCTTGTTACATCATATGAGAGAATGTTATAATAGGCTGCATTGTGGTTCTTAAAATATCATCAGTTAAAAAAACACATTCCTAAGCAAGTGGAAAGAACACCAAGGAATTGAGAAGAGTGGAGTTGATAAAAAATTCTCGGAGTTAGATCCCATTGCAAACCATAATCCCACAATTCTTCACAGGAAGGATTACAGGGGCTTGTGGTTTTGAGATGCCTTTAGCTTAAAATGTAAAGCAAACCTGATAGATCAACATGTTACTGAACTTTGCTTTTGGAAGCGGCAAAGTGCAGTGAATTTTATGATTTGTGTGGAAAGTGATTATTCTTTAGGGGTATAGGTGGAAAGACATTTTTTCTGGATCCTGTTGAAATTGGAGTTGTTATTGCTGTAAAATGCTAACAAAGATGTGAAGTTAGGTTGTATATTTAAAAGCTGAACATCAAATAAAATACAGCAGTCACCACAGGGTTTTTTTTTTCCCCTGGAAACAGGTATGACCATTAACACCTCTGTTGTTGCTGAACTATACATGTATGGCCAGTACCTAAAGCCCTAATGTAGGTTTGGGTTTTTTCCTTCCTTTGTTCTTCATTTCAACCAAGACTACCTCTGCTGAAGCTGGTGGAACTGTTCCTGCAGTATGCTTTAAATGAAAGCTCAGTTTGATCTGCGGGGAGCGCTGCCCGCCTCAGGTGTGTAGGAACAGCTGTATTGGCAGGAATACAAACAAGCAGAGACCTGTAAAATGTCTGCAAATGTAGATTGTGATTTTTTCCACACAAAAAAAAAAATTAACAAATTCTGGTTTCAGAGGTGGTGCACTTGCTCCTTTATAAAAATATCCAGTGCTTAGCTCTTGTTTCAAACGTTATGAATCCTCCCAGCGTGGATTATTTACATAGAATTATTTCAATGGCATGTGTGTAAACAGTATTTGTATTCTCTGAATCTTGTGTACATTTCTTCTTTAAAAGATTTCATAGTCTACTGTTTTGTGTACAAAGTGTACTTGTTCTAACATGTTTTATTCAGACAGGTTTAAAGCTCAATGGAAGCATTTGAGAAAGTGGTTTTATGCCCTGAGAGTTAGCAGGTGTTCTGATACTTAGGCAGAACTATATGCATGGAGAACAGAAAAGCCTTTACTGTAGTATAAAGTGTAAAATACATTTGTCTCTAAACTACAGTTATCTGCTCCAGGGCAAACTACACATACATGCAGCAAATACAGATAGATGAAATAGTGGTCAGTTATGTGTTTTTTAATTTCCTAGCTATAACCACAGAATGTATTTTCAGGAATATGTAAGTGTATGGAACATTTGAAGTATGTTGGCTGTAAGCAAGAGGACTGTAAACAAACAGAAAATTAAGTCAACTTTTCAAATTTAAATCAATTTAATTACTTGTAAAGAAAATAATAGTTGGACTGTGCCATGACCTCTGCAGAACAAGTTTATCTGGCAGTTTAGAGCTGAAGTTGTCCAGCAAAAATGAAGGCTTATTGTGCAACTTTAATTTAGACTATCAACAGCTGTAATGAAGCTATAGTCTTAGGCTGATTCCTTTACAAGATACTAAAGTGCTAGGGGAAGTAAAGGGCTCTTTACTCTAGTTAATCATTCCTTCTGGATACAGCTTACGAGGACGTCCCCAGCCTTACCTTCTCTTTGTAGTTAAGGCAAAGCGATACATTTATACAAGGAGTATTCAGAGTTAATTATTGATCTAGAAAAGCTCTCCACACCATCATGAACATCTTTTTACCCTTCTACATAAATCGCTGTGTAAGCCTCTTTTTAGCAGCCAGCTACGATCTGGTGTTTTGTGAGTGATCGTGTCTACTCACACCACAAGGCCTTAGCTACATACAATGTGACCTTAAATTGACCTTAAAGCTTATGGACTGAGAAGAATCACTTTAATGATATAACAGATAAAACAGGTGAGAGAAAGCACCATAAGTTAGCTTTTAGCACCAAATAAGAGCAGCTATTTAATTTTCTTTCGATGCACGATCGAGTTGTAAGAAGGAAGAGATGAAAGTGCAAGCTGTGTTTTACCATGGGAAGAAAAGAAGTACCTTGCTTTAGCTTGACCTTCCTGTACATGTTGTAGTCACCTAGAGAGTTATAAAAGCAAAGCAATGCAGAGCAGATGTCAAATCTTTATTGAGCTCCACTGCAAATAGAAGACCAAAAATACCCAGTTTTCTCCTTTACTCCTGGTTGCGCATTTCGGTACAAACTCTGTGAAAGAAACAAGACAACCTTTGTTCTTAAAGTTTCAGTGTAAATCATTAAAAAAAAAGGATCTTTCAGTGGAAAGGATTAGATATTACCCAAGGAACTCCAGACTCTGACGCACGTGTCTCTTCATCTCTCTTGCTCTCTCTCCCTGTCAACACTTGTTTGCTTCAAGGTATATATATAGCAAATAATACTGCACGTTTGATTTGAAGGCTTTGTTGGCAAAATACAGGGCCCAGTTTTGCACTTCCCATAAAAGAAAATGCAGCTTGTCAATGTTTTAAGGACATTTTCTAGCTAAAGCACTCTACAGAGCTTTGACGCTATCAAGAATTCCATGAAGTGTGTTTGTCTTTGAAGTATATGGAAGGTTCAGAAACAACGGGGAGAGAAAGACACAGAATGTCAACATGGGCTTTAAAACTTAGCACTTTCTGTTGTTTTGGTATTTTTGGAGGATGAACTTTGAGTTGCTGAGAACGTAAAGTTCTTGTAAGAATTTATGTGAGCGTTCAATGATCAGCACCTTTGAAATTGTGGCCACTTTTGTTTGTGTGCCTAATAATAAACGTAGATGTCTATATTAGCACCTTGGAGTTTGATAACTTCTATACATCAAATACATTTTCCCTTAGTCCAGTCTGTTTCATTTCCTCATCTGTCTAGTTGTAAAGTCAGAAGTAATATAATTATACCAATTTTCATGTGCTTTTTGCTTGACTGCACATTGAAAAACACTAGGTGATTTATAGCTCTTAAATATATAAAGCCCTTTAGAATACATGAGGAGAAAGATTTCTGTAATAACTAGGAAAGGTTAAAAATTATATTTTTTCCTTCATGAGTATTCAGTTTAGTCTGATAGGCATTTGTGTTGTTAAAATCTGTTAGAGATCATGTTCTTTTGCACAAAAGACTGCCTAGTCAGGTAATGGAAAACCCATAGTGTAGAGCAGTGATTCATTCAAGATATTCTTCTTTGTGACTAGTGAGCTGACAAATGTGTTCCCCAGGCTGTCCTTATAGAACTGAGTCAGATGTGGATGCTGAAATACATGTAGGCATTCCATCTTGAGTGTCTAACCTAATACACAAGCTACCATTAAATATATAAGGGTAGAGACAGAAAACACACACATGCAAACCGTTGACATACACTCGGTAACTGTAGGTGAGGGATAATTTTTTGTATCCTTGCTCATGGAAAACATATCTGTCATTTAAAATTATTTCTTTCCAATAATTGTATTTTTCCCTTAGGTTTTATTTACACAGTCTTTGGATCATATCACGACCAGCAGTATATTTTGTAAGACTGGATGCCAAAATAAAGCAAATAGTGACATTTCATGCAAATTTGCTGTGATAGCCCTCGAGTGCGGCCTGAAGAACTTCGGGTAGGCACGTCGTGCACGTATGGAAGTGAAATTACCAATGTCTGCATTCATCTAGAATGTACAGAGAAAGATGTTCCCCAGGATTACTGCCTAGGTTTAAAAAGGAGTGAAGACAAGGTAATTTAGATTTCAAGTTGGGTTAACAGATGGATTTCCAGTCTGTAGGAGGGGGAAACCAGACGAACCTAAGCGGTGTTTATATAGCATGCTTTTAGTCTCGCCTTAGTCTTGTTTATCTCCCTCTCAGTTTGTTTCTTTCCAATTTTGATTATAAGTGATCAGCGAATTTTGAATCCCTGGACGTGTATTAAAATGCTATTTTATTTTTGTAAAGTATAATGCAGGGTGCTAAGTTCTTGGAATGACGTTTTAATGGCTTTTCTTCAGAAAGATTAAGTATCGTCCATCTCTTTCCTGTTTGTGGTCAGAAAATGCTGAAGCAGTTTTGGATTCTACTAGTTTTGTACCTTCACATTTCTAAAGCTGGTTTTACAGTGCACACTCTGAGCTTTTGCATATACTTAACTTACACACATGCTTAATTTAAAGCACAAGTAGTCACATGTTCCGAGTCACATGCGTAGCTGTTTGTAGACTGGGTTTAATAAAACACTTGTTCATATGCTCTCCAGAAAAATTATGGTCTCTCTTTAGGAGTTTTTATGTGTCTGTTCTAAGATTAGTCTTGCCTAAGTGATTTAGAAATACTTAGCCTCTGTGGGAATTGTTTTCTGTGAGCATGCTGGGTATGCCTTATTTTCCATTTCATCACACTAAATGTGATATGAGGTTTAATGTGTTGCCCGGTTAATGACTATGTTTAACTTTTTTTTTTTCAGTAAAAATATTATTACAGTGCGTGACAAAAAAATTATGTGATAATGACACTGCAGTATAACACATACTGTTGCTCAATTGCTTGATTCACAATCACTCATCAATGACAGTCAGAAAAACAACTAATTGTTGAATATATTTTCAGCTTTTTGCTCTCACTTACATATTTTTAATAACTTTTATATAAAAAAACATGCTAGCATCAGCATGTCACTTGGAAGGTTACCAAAATACTGAAGTCCACTGTGAGGCCAAAAATTGTATTTTATCAGAAAGATAAAGACAATGGGAACTCTATTGACAAGCATGAAGCTCTTACACGTGCCAAGCTGGTATTTCTCCTGGGCACACTTAGATGGCTTTCTAATGTAGTCTCACATGTTAGGCCCACAGAATATACTGGTCCCAGTATGTAATCTTACTTTCTGAAAGGTGCTTGACAAGTTTATCCAGCTATTTATCTGATTTTTCTCAGGTTTTCTTTGAAAGTGCAAATTAGCTGACTTGTAAGTAATATTTCAATTTCATAAATTAATTGTGCAGTGACTTGAACCAAGCCAAATGAAATGTCAGAAATGTACACGATTGCAGTAACCGACTGCTTCCTTTATCACACAGACTCGATAGAAAATTTATTTCAATCTTACTTCAGTAGATCAACTTTTCTTTTGCTTCACTCTGTGTGGAAGGAAAATCATTCAGTGGGATTTAGACAATAGTAATACCGATCAGCTCTGTCGCTGGTGGCAGAGAGGCCAAGATTTCACCAAATATGTGTGACAAAACGCGGCATATTTTTAGAATAGCAATGTTGGGAATTTAAATTCCATTTAAGTTGCATGGTGCAAATAGGAAATAATTCCCTCGACCTCAGTAGATCCATTCCAGATTTCTATCGGTCTAATCAAGAGTAGAATTAAACCAATGGCTGTAAAATAAAATAACATGTACATTTCTCAAATCTGTTGTTCTTAACAAGAAAGAAGCCAAGCTGATGTCTCTAAAGCTTTAGAATACTTGCCTAACCTAAAAGTTTTCACACAGTTAGATTAAGGCCCCAGAGTTGTGTCAAACCTATGATAACGCCCTTGAGCCTACACGGAATGAAACGGTTGCTGTCCTCACACAGCAAAACTTGGGGGTAACCTTTTTGCTCTCAGTTTTCAGTCCTAATGTTGTAGAAACTCTGATTTTTCTCTTCTTTCTCCCATTTTTGAGTCCTTGGTCATACTCCCAAATAAGGAAGCCAAAGGAACCGCAGCAGGCGGCTGGCCAGCTGGCAAAAACCTGCTGCTCCGAACAACAGCCTGCTCCTCTCCCTCTGCCTCAGTCTTGCAGGGGATTGGGAACTAACCAGCAAACTAACCCGACTGATAGTTCAGTTCCCCCCGAGTACTAAGCTCAGGCCCCAGTCTGGGTATTCCCTCAGCTGCCGCGGATCCTTGCACCCAGACTGAAGCTAAAGAGAGCGCTGAGTTCCAAAAGCTCTCAAATGTTTTAGAGGGTTGCTAAGTTTATTGGTGTTTCCAAACTCTTGGCTACCCAGTTAAGCCTGAGTTTTTGGGTTTGTTTTGCTCTTTTTATTTCAACACACTCAGAGCCAGGGATGATTCCGTATAAAACCATGTTTCCATATATTAAGGGGGCTCTGTTACACAATTTGGATAAGTTGGTTTGGGTTGGGTTTTTTCCCATTAACTACAATGGAAGCAGAATAAAGCCTAATATGGGGATATATTTTATATATACATATATATTTTTGTTGTTGTTTGTTTGTTTAATTTGTTTTCCACTGTTTTGCTGTAGCTTATTTTCTCCACAATCTCTACCTCTTTTCATGTCTGACCGTGAATTCACTCAGAATCAAGTGATGCCAAACTTCCAAGTCTATTCTGAATGCGTTTGAGATGAGGCAAACAACATTTTAGTGGAAATGTTATGTCATAGTAACAAATGCCTATGGATTAGTTAGTTTATTTCCAGGACCTCATGGGCTATACATTGCTATTTATAATTTAACTTTCTCAAGCAGCCACGACTGTGTTTATGTTACCATGGTGTTACTTGCCATGCTTGAGGGTGGATAGTAAATGCTGTGATTGAAAATAGATACTCCCACTGAAATAAGTGTAACAGGTGGCTGTGTTTTTATTTAATCGTGCTGCAAGTATAATACAAGTTAAATGTGGGTACCTCTAACCCTGCCTTTTCACTAACACATTTTCACACATGCCGACTTGTCGTTAGTGGCCAGAGCTGGAGTAAACAACATGAGTGATATGTCTTGTGACAGGCTGAGGAATGTCAGTGGCAATCAATGAGCATCCTCCACTTCAGACTTCAGACAGCAAATGTTCTTGTGCAGGAGAAAAGGAGATGCTCTGACGCAGGGGAGGAGGTCTCCATCTCATCCTTTTTCTAGGGGCTATAGGCTGGATAAAGCTCTAATTCTTTAAGAGCATTTGGGGAACAGCAATTGCTGTTTCCTTGGGATTTCTTCATATTAGCCCTCTTACCTCAACTCATCTCTTCATTTCCTTCAGTGGTCCACTGTAAGGAGTTGCACGTGTGTTTTGAGGTCTGCCCTATCTTAATGTTATGTGGCCTAGTTTGAGGTTAGCTTGCACCCACCTTCCTGACATTGGCAACACACATCCTACTGGTAAAACTGTTCAAACCATCACTCTCACACCACCATGAGAAGAGCTTTTGATTAAATTTTGTCAGCTCCCATAAAACCATGTTATATATATATATAATATAAACACATATAATGCATATATACGAATATTTCTTTTTATCTATGAATATGTATGTATTTTTCCATTCTTCAGAATAAATTGATAGAAACATACAGATATTATCCTAAATCCTCCTAAATATTTAAGCAGGAAAAAGCAGGACTGTAGGTGTTTCTCACAGAAATATTCTCAAATGTGAACATTAAATAATTCAGAATAGCAGTATTGTTTCACATTCTACTTACTGCAAAAAGTCACGTGCCCAAGAGTATTAAGTCCAAACACTTCAGTCAGGGTAGTACGGTTATTATCAAAAAGCAATTTAATAGAACCATACAAAAGATACCTAATTGCTGCAAACAGTAAAGTGCAGAGTAGAGATTCTTATGTAAGTTCTGCACAGCAGCCTCCTGTTGAGGATCTTTGTACCTTTCTCTAGCTGTCAGACTTCTGTCTTTGTTAAGTATCAACCGACGGCTAATTGGGTCCTCCAATTTTTCAGAGAGCTGTAGGATATAAAATGAGTTTTCAGCAGCAGGAGATATTGTGTGCATACATAGATTTTTCTCTTGAACTCAGTTCAAGGTTGTTCCTTAGTTTTCCTTTCGCATTTTGCCAAACGAATAAAGCAAAGCCAAAAAAAAAACCCCAACCCTGAAAACAGTGATTCAGAAGGCAGTAGGATTTGTCACGTTTTGGTTTTAAGCTGGTTTCAATTGTCTTGAACTATTAGTGTTATTTGAACCAGTATCACTTCCTGTGTATGCAAATTCAAGAGTCAAAGTTTACCGTCTTAAAGCTTTGCAAGGAGATCCTTAGGGCCTTTTACAAGCCTCTAGCAGTTGCATTCCTTTCCACAGACTGTTCTACTTAACATCTTTGTTTGTAGGCCTTTTCCACATGTGACAGTTTTGGAAGTTAGACTTGCAAATGAAGGGAGCTACTTTAACTTTCTAGACTTACCTTATAGGTAGCAGTTGATTGACTTTATTGTTACAGAAAAGCTGAGGACGTTCCCTAGGGCCACAAGCTTCCATGTTACCGTAAGTATGCAGTAAAGCATTACTCTTTGAAGTACTCATGCATATTTAATGGTAAGGAAAGAAGAAGAAAACTGAGCATTGTAGCCAGTCCAAACCTTTGACAAGAACAATGAGTTAAGGAGAAAAGGAAAACAAAAAAGCATTGAGTCTGCAAGACATTTTTTGATCAAATGAAATAAAAAAAGCATTACTGAAGGCGATTAGTTTAGATTAGTAGATCGTGTCTGTTAGGAACTGTGTCACAGATCCATGTCTGTTAGGAACTGTGTCACAGATCCACGCATCCAAGCAGAAGCTGGCTATCAAGCTGGGCATTTGAACTGTCAGGCTGAGTTGGCCATGTTCAGCTGGCCCTTCGCCTCCGCTTCTTGTAGATCTGGGCCCTCTGTTTTCCTTTGGTGCTGGTACCACGCCTGAAAGTCACAGCCTCCTTGCTAAAACCTGTGGTGCCCTGGAGCTGCCTAAACCTCATCTAAAATAGACTCCTGACTTGGGAAATAACTAACTAGCATTTCTAACCCATGTGGGTGCAAGAAGAAGTCGTGAGTCAGCCTGTTTTAGCAAAGTCTCCATCGATTACAGAGCAAGATTTTGGCTTGATGTTTATGAAAGAGTTGCCATTGTGCTCTACCCAGACTTCATTTGGTTGAGTTTATATTTGATTACTCCATGCTTTTCTTAAACAGTTATCTATTAATGTTAACTCTTAATACAATTCTCTGTGTGAAATTGTCATGTGAAGTTTTACGTTGGTGTTGAGAGGTGGTTCCTGATATTTCCCCCCTCCCACCCCAAGTGTTCATTTCCCTGGTGTCTTGCTGCTGAACTCCAGTTAGCCAGCGTGCTGCAAATGCTCCAGGACTCTTGGTCTAAAACAAGTTTTTAACCTATTTTATCAGCTAAAAGAAAATAAGGGAAAAGTAAGGGAACAAGGATGTCTACAGAAGGCATTTTTCAGGGTAAAGAATTTAATAAAGAATAGTGTTGTATAGCAATAGCCTGACTCTTCTTGCTGTGTCAGGTGACGGTTAAAAGCATTTTCCATGTTTTTGCAACTGGAAATATAAGAAAGCTGGGAAAAGAAGTAAACTTGCTGATTAATGAAAGCTTTGCCATTCTTTAAATATTTTTTTTCATGTAATCACTGGCCTCAAAATAATTACAGAGCTGTTGAGGTACATTTTTGCCTTTCTTATTCTGCAAACCCTTATTTTTCTTTTGCACTTCTGACACCTTCCGGTCAAGAGTTCCAAAGAAAAAGGACTTTCACTCTATTTCATCTACATAACAATTCATCACCCTGCTGATTTGTGTGCAAATTGTTTGCATATGTCATACATGTACAGTTTTGGAGGCACAGTAAACTTTACAAGTTGACATGTAAAGTCAGCCTCCATAAGACAGCTGAAGATTTCATCCCTTCTGTCCTTTCTGTAGCAAATTAGTGCAATGTGCCTGCTTATGTTATTCTAGAAAACACAGAAAGAAAAATCTTGTCAAAGTTTAAAATATGTAGAGCATCAGTAGACTTTTTTTGTACCTTTTCCTGTATTTGCATATTGATACTGCTTGAAAACTGAGGCTTCTACTTGTTTAAAACCTAGGCTTCAAATATTGCTTGGGATTTTGCATTTGCTCCTATGAGATGAAAGGTTCAAAACAGCTGAAGTAAAGAGTTACTGAGTTTGTTCCTGTTAAATCTTTACCATTTTTTGATAAACTCTAAAAATGTATAAACTCTTCTGTGAATCATTTCTTGATGAAAGAGTGTTTCAGTTTATCTGCCTAATGAAATTGCTGAGGAAATTCATGTTAGGGAGTTGCTGTCATGAAAATGTGAAGACTTGTGGGTGACATAAAGCCATTCTAACATTCTAAGTATGGGATCCTTTTTAGGCAGACTCTAAACATCTTTATGAATTAATCATTACCTTAATGCAGTGTGGTGTGTATAGCATTTTCATAAGAATGAGAAATAACCAGCCCACGATCGAAGGCTCCTGTACTCTGTTCCTATGGAACCATGCACTGGTAGTCTGTGAGGTCTTGTTGCCTCCCAGTCGCCCTTTGGAGATGCTTCTCTGTCATTTCACACAGTTAAATCTTGTGTCCCTAGGAGTACATTTACTATGTTTTTGTAAGTTGAAGCAGTAACAGTAGCTGCATGATACCCACTAACTAGAGGTAAACTGGGGGCTCTTTTGTTCCCCTGTAGAAGATGATGGTGAAGCCTGTATTTTCATCCTTGAATTCTTACGGCTGTCGTGCTGAGGTGACCCCGTGGTGAATTTGGGCTAAAGAATTTTCCAGGTGTTCTTGGCTACTAGAGTCGAGGAGATAAAGTTGCTCAGCTTTTCATCTCATCAAGAGCTGCTCTCTAAGCTATGCAGGCTGCAAGTGACGGCTGTACCTCTGTATCCTCTCTGCCCTATGTTCTCTTCTTTTTTACTCTTTGTACTCTCTCTAAAATATGCCTCCTACTCCCTCTTTTAAATCCTTTTTGTAGGAGGTTAATTACAAAAATGTAGCTTTCCATCCTTGTTGGGCTCAAGCTATCATTTGTTATTTTTATATATTGTTCACGGGGGATTTTTTCTAATAGGCTGTGGATTGCTGTGCTACCGTCAGTAATGAGTATCTGCAACAACTTCAGGCCTAGCACACATTCCTTGGGGACTTCACTGGTGCCCTCTCTCCAGTGATAAAAACTACTTGTCTATTTATTTTACTTTTTTATTGTCTCTTTTAAACAATGATTTATCCACGTGAGGACCTTTCGTCTTATCTCGTGGCAAATTCCTTTCTTTTAGAACGTCTGGGGAGTGACCTTGGCAAAATGGGCTTTTGATACTGAATTGGCCCATATCAGCTGGGTCTCCTTTGTTGGCACACTCTGTGACCCCTTCAGAGACACGACTTCACTAAATCCGGGTTAACTTTTCCTCTCTGTATTTGTGCATCCAAGCTGTGCTATTCACACACTTCTTTTTTTCTTTTTTTTTTCTTTTTCCTTGAGTAACAGAAATCACCCTCATACACTCTCTTTCTGGTTCCTGTTCAATACATTGAACTGATGGTAGCAAATGAAATGCAAATTAATACAACTCCTGTCCTACTCGGTGAAAGTATAGAATTTCAGTTTAATGCCAGCACAATATATTTAATTGTAAGTGCAAAGAGACAGAATTCCAATTAGAGTAGCAGCTGATTTTTTACTTTTTTTTTTTTTTAGTATAGCTCTCTTGTTTACTTTGGTAGAGGATTTTTGATGATTTTTCTGTTTTTTTTAATACTTATTCATTGAAATCATTGACTATTTGGGGACTGCTTCGTAAAGAGAATCAGAGAGGTAGCAATAATGCTAACAATTAGGATTTCAAGGGGTTTATTACTGGTTTTGGCAAGCAATATTTGTCAGTGGCGCGCACCGGTGTTTCCATATATTATCAGCTGTTTTGCCAAGCGCTGGTTGAAAGTGTGTCGTGTTCCTTAGTTTCCATTTGGAGCTGACTACTCTTCTGATTGTTTTATCGCTGAAAAGAATTAACATTTGCTTTATTTTAGATGCTAGCTCTTGTAGGATGCATATTGTTTAAACTAATAGGATACTGTGTTACGAGGCATGGTTCTTTTGTTTATCTAGGCTTTGTCACTGCCAGTAGCAAACACTGCTCTGCTGTCCTTTCATCACCCCAGTGCTAGTTCATGCCCAGTGCACACAGAATTGGCAGTCTTGAAAGCAGAGATAAATTTCCATGTCCATGTTTAACTTTGGTTTGTTCTTACTCTTCTGCTGTAACCTCCTCCCTCTGACTGTAAATCAGTGAGTGAAAAGCACACGGTGTACGCTATCTGCAGCCCACCGCTTGATAGGCTTGTAATTAGTTGACAGCATTCCTATAGTATGCTGATAAGCAAGATCAGTGCCCTTCTCAGGGCTACTTCCACTCACTGGGAAGTTAGTGGGAGTTTAGGATCCTAAGAGAGGATCCACTGAATGAGGAGCTGTGTATGGAATACGAGGTAAATTCTGTACTGAACTGCACTCTGTAGAACTCCACTGGCACTTTACCAGATTTTCTTGCACTTTACCTAAAGTAATTTATCCATCAGTGGGAAATAAGGATATGTCTGCAGGCATGTGGATTTTTAATTCAAGATTTACCTCAGTTATGATGTCTCTGGATTGTAAGAATACATTAAACCCATTTGCAATATAATCAACGGACCAAGGTAATACCAACTGTGAAAGTTATAATTAAAGTAGTTTTGTAGTAAGAAGGTACTAACTTGAAAATAAATTTTCTAAGGTACGATCTAAAAAAGGAAGTACTATTTCTGTGGACTGCCAACTACTGTCATGTCAAAATCTTGTGGCCATGGAAAACCAAATGGATCACTGCAAAGCTTTCTCTGACATATCTCCATCTTTCACACTTCGGTAGGAGGTCTGTCAGTTGGATGTAAAGGTCAGAAGCACATGATCAAATGCTGATGGCAACGTAACAGTGTTTGAACAGAGCATAAAGATGGCATTAAGAAGATAGACTTTTAGGTTGCACGTAGTTCAGTTTTGTTCCTGGAATGCTGCAGAACTCCCTGTTACTATTTGCATGATAAAGTGCCAGAGAAAAAATCACACCTGGTTTCACAATTCCAGCAAGAGCTCTTCGTCTACTTAGACAAAGAACTTAGGCAATTTCATTGTCTTCTGCTGGTATAAAATCCTAAAGCCTGTCCTCTTTCAGGAGAAAACCTGTTTTCCTCACAAGAAAATTCCATCATCCCATGGCCACAAGCATAGGAATCCTAGCAGTCCCAGTTATGCTCCACACTGAAACGGGAATGACACGAGTAAGATGCTGGGACCTTTCTGGTTTGCTGATCACGCTCTCTCAAAGTCGCTGTAGTCCTGAAACTGATGGCCCATGGAAGCCTTCTCTGGCAGTAATGGGGAAAATATGCAAATATAATAATCTTCTGAATCATCTTTTATAAGACGTTGCTGTTGTCTAAGAGAGAATTACAGGCCCCGAAAACATGCAAATCACGTTTGTGTGAGTGACAGAGTGAGGGTGTCCCTGTGTTTAAATAGGGCATGACTCAAAATAGTACTATTCCAGCTTTCCATGGGAAAGTACTTTCTGTTCAGTCAGATGTTTTCTTTCTCTACCTAGTCATCAAAAACACCATCAATCCCATTTCCAGTGAGGCAAGCTTCTGTGGAATGTGACATTTGTTATTTCCCTTACCTGATAAGAGCTGTATACCTAGATTTGTAGAGAATGTGAGATATACTTTTTTTTTTTTTTCATGTGCTTTTTTGTTTCTTTTTCTCATTTTTGTGTGTGCTTGAAAAATGGCTTGTTCAGGAGAACTTAGCCCCCAGAAATTTATTTTACGGCTAGATGCAGAAAAGATAAATTCACTATTTTATTTCTGAGCACCTTAATGCAGGGAAGGAAATTCAAGCGAGTCTGTTGGAGTCATGAAATTGAGTGTATAGCTGGAACTAATTCAAAGGTAACCTGCTAGTATTTCTAGTGCACAACTTTCAGATGAAATTCCAGAGTTTACATCTTACAGAAATAGAATATACTGTGCATATGCAGTATATAACCATGGTACCAGTTTAGTCAATGTCTTTGGTGGGATTAACAAGGTAAAATGAAAAACTATATAGTCTATAATGATGTTATTCAACCAGTTACTCTCCTGGATCTTCAGGCTTGATCTTCTTTTGTCTGCAGCCACAGAATTTGTTCAGGCATCAAGAATTTCATACTAATATATAGAACTGTATGTCAAACAAGGATCCAGTGAATAGAGGGGATAAAACTTATCCCCTCTCATTATTCAGAGGTGTCATTGCATCACAGATGTACCATTGCATTGATGGATGTGAAAATAAGCTTTAAAATGTTAAAGAATACAGGGACTAATGTGTCATTTTTGCATTACTTTACACGACTCCGATTTTTCCTGTAAAATAAAATGTTCTTATCATTACTATTTTTTTTCCCCCATTTTCTATGAGTTTCAACATTTTAGGATGATCCATCAATTCAGTTTGAAGTACTAAAGGGGATGTATTAATTGCAAGTGTTAGCACCAGTGTATATGTCCTTCTGAACATGAAATTAATCTTTTGAGTCGTGGAGGTTAAAAGGAATTTTAAGTGCTGCTTTAATGAGGACAGACAGGAACATCTTTTGATACCTTGTATCGAATTTAAGTAGTATGCCTATCTGATATACTATTATAGTGGTGCCCGCTAGTGCTTCCATAATTATGGGCCTGTCAGCATTTCCATTACAAACCCCTATATTACAGCTGAAAATATCACTCCGGGATGAAATTCTGTACAAAGGCTTTCAGCCTTGAACGAAGAAGCTTTCAAAATTAATTTTGCTGCTTCTCTAATTTAAAAAAATGAAGTTTTGCCGTTGCTTACTCTACCCTGTGTTAATGTCTTGTTTTCAGGAAAGAAAACCCACAGGGTCAAAACACTGATGTTTGTTTCCTGTAGCATGAGGATGACACATCCAAAAGATAAGAATTGAAAGCTAAACGCTTTTATTTAACCACAAAAGGGGGGGGGTGGGGGTGGTGTGTGTGTGTGTGAGAGAAACAAAACCAAAACCAACAAAGCAACACAAGCAGGAAAAAGTACATCTGCAAGCTGCTGCTCCGAGTTCATACCCACTTCATTTGCAACCTGTCTACAAAGATTTCAGTAGCCTCTGTCCTTTTTCACAGATTCCAAAACAGCAATGAAATTATAATTTTGGTTTTTATCGACATAGACTGATTTAAAAAAATCTTCTTTAAGGGTACAAAGACTTAGAATTAGAAGGTGCCAAAATTAACATTGCCCATAAAGTTTTGGTTTGCCTGCTTTTTGAATGTATTTACCATCAAACTGGTTCCTGGAAGGGCTGGGTGGTACTCAAGTAAACACCACTTTTTCATGATGTAATTTTTTGTTTTATTTCCCAGTAGCTTATTACCCCTCTCTGAAGTTAAAACCACTGTCTATCATGGTTTTGAGTGATGCTTATCATTAAAGTGTCTGAATGTTTTACTAAACATTAATTAAATCATTTTCACTACACCTTTGTAAAATGAACCAATTTACTAATTTTCCAGATGATAAACATCTGTATTGAGACAGGACAGTTCATTTACTTTGAATATCTTACACTTGGAACCTGATTTTTCAGAGTGGAATGATATAGCCCATTTAAAACACAGTTCTCCTTCACTTTAGCTACTTTAGCTGTCTGGTAAATATTTAGCATTTCTTTGACTCCCATCTCTTGTGTCACGTGCAGCACCTGGATGATGAAGAACAAGGAGATATCAGTTCCTTGGGAGGAATTTAAGTGATTTGCCTTGCATCACCTAGATTTCTGAACTTCTGTAAGTTCTTCTCCTTGTGCATCACAACTGGGTATTGTTGATGGTGATGCCCAGAGGATATGTGCTGATGTGGATTCTTCAGTTCATATGACCTTGAGCTGGCCCAGTTCTCCTTTCCCAGTATGTTTTCAGCTTTTCAGGAAGTGGAGCAGAAGCCCTATGTAAAAGCATCTACAGTAGTGTGTAGCTAGCTCAAATAGGGAGAAAAAGTGGTACATGATTATTTAATTGTGCCACAGTGCTTGTGTACAGAAGTGCAGTACTATCCAGTAAGCCATCCATCACTTTTCCTTTCTCTTGCTGCCTGGCTTTACGAGCTTGATAAGATTTCCTTCAGCATAGCTTTTGTTTGTAATTATTGGGGGGCTTTTAAAATGTTCTGAGGAAAAAAAGCTTGACTGTGTGGCCTCATATGAGCCGCTGTCTGTATTACCATCAGTGCTGGAACCTTGAGATGCGCTGCGCAGACTTCTGTACTTGAGATAATGGAGGGTAATGGATAAAATAATGATTTAAAATGTACATGATGATATATGATGGAAGAGAATAGGCAACAGAAAAAAAAAAAGGTGATGAAATGCAAGGACAACATATTCTATATACAGTAGGATCTGTGAGAGGATTGAGAGTGTGCAGCAAGAACATTATATTTCAGTATTTCTTCTGGAAAGCTCTAAAGAGCTTCTGTCGAGAATATGGAACTGTATTTGCAAAGGCTTAAATTTAAAGGTTTATATTTAGCCAAAGGGCTAAATATGAATAGATTTTCATGTGAAGAGTGTAAGATAAGTACTTATGCAAAGACTACACGTCTGTTGAAATTCAGGTCCCTTTTCTAGCCCACTCTAGGCGTGAGAGCTTTCCCCCCAAAATTACAACATTTCTTTTCAATACAATGAATCTTTTTTATTTAATAATTACTGTTATTCTTGCCAACTGAAATATTTCCGAGCCATTTTGATTGTGGCTTTCTGAGCCTAAAGCAGACAGAGTAAAACACCCATGCAACTAAAATTTAACAGAGTCGTTACCAACAAGAGAACAATCTCTTCTAATGGCAGTTGCCAGCAAGCTTGAGGACAGGTCATCTGTTACTTTCTCTGCCTATGCTTTAGATGCTGATCTCTTTGATGCAAGTGGGTCATTTTCATATTAATATGTCTGGTAGCATAGATTTTAAATACAGTTCAGTTAACAGAAAAATGCTGCTACTTATTTGCACAATACAGTGCCTATGTCAATGTTAAAGTAAATAGTTGTTGGTAACATAAACTTGCTCTTTACTTAACTGGCAATGACCTGCTACAGTATCAACATCATGGCCAGTAATATAAACAGCACAGCTAGTAAATACACAAGACATTCACTGAACTGGCTTCACGGGAATTATTGTCAGGCTAGTATTTTGTTAAGTGCAAATGCCAGCTGCCTGTGATAGTTTAGGCCAGGTTCATGAAGACAGTGACCATCTTCAGGTCAAATACAGAGCGGCAGGAGATGAGGATGGTTCTTTGTCTTCCGTTATAAGCTCCCATATCTTTTGTTCCAAAAAATAACAGTAAAACCAAACTTAAAGTTAGGAAAAGTTAAGAAGGAGCTAAGAGTATAGGTCTGCTTCTGAGTGCAAGATTATGGGCAGTTATCTACACCTGGCTTATCTGCAGATGTTAGTCTGCATGTTGGAAACAGTCCAGCTATGGGAGCAGAGAGCAATTCAGCCAAACAGATCAGCCCAGACTGAGCTTGCACTGCAGTAAATGACTCTATTATTTTTTTTTTAGTTATTATTTTCATCTTGTTTCGTAGATGAATTATTTGCTGGCCCTTAAATCTCATCTTCTTTCAGTATCCTCTTCGTATAACCATCTAAAAACATATCTAATCTTTCAAGAAAATTGAAGTTGTTCCACTCTCTTGCTTAATAGCTGGTCATACAGATCTTCAAGCTGATGGTGTTCTCTGAGAGGCTAAGATGAATTTCTGCTATGTTTTAGTGTATTTCTGAAAGGATCAAATACTAAATTTTTGTTCATAGCTTTGTATTCTTGCAAGGGCAGTTGCAGTTGTAGGAATTTCCACATTGTTGTGACATCTAGAAAATGATTTTATGGTAACCTGAGAATTCATTTAATGGCACTTTTTCTTTCTGCTGTCATTGGAAGGAGAAACGTCAGTCAGATGGCTTTAGTGAAACATTTGATCTATGTCTCTGCAAGTATCCCTTTGGGATTGCTTGCTTTTCTAGGCTTGAGAAAGTGCATCCTGGGCTCTGTTGTTGCCCTGAACACGGGTCTTCAGAAAGATGAAACGATGGTACCGCACGGACAGCTTCCAGTTAATCCCATGGCAAACATACTATGATGTAGGAAGCTGTTTCCCATCAGGCTGACTTCACAAACACCTTGGCTGCAAAGATAAAAGCATCCATTTTGTAAAGGTTGATAGTTTTGTGATATAAATCTCACTGATAGATAGAAAGGGAAATAAAATAATCTAAAAACAGAATGGCAAGGAACAGTATAGTATTTCAGCCCTGCATGATTACCTTTACTAGTAAGTGAAAAAAATAACTCTGGTTTTATCTTTCAGATGTAATTAAGTTACTGAATTATCCTTTCATTTCTACAGGTCAAAAAAAAAAATGTAATTAGGAAGCTTGATCTTTCATAGGCATTTATTCATATGAATGACTCTCTAGTCATTCTGGCTTTGTGACAGCAAAGTCATTTGTTGAATAGTCGGGGTTGTCAGGGCCTGGTGGCAGAGAGTAAAGGACTAGAATAACAGTATAAATAGCAAGCCCCAAATTCAAACCTTCTGGCTACAGAAGAGCATGTTGTGTGCCTTCCTGTAGCATATGTTATGGCTTATAGGGAAAACATAAGATCTTCTTTTAAGAAAACAGCCTTTCCAAGTGAAGGCAGCAAACAGAAAGCTTGGTCCTCTGATTTGTGTGAGCTCAGGCACGGTAATGAAGTGACTTCCAGGGAGTTAGCTGCAGTTAGCAGATTCTGAACCCAGTTCTTTTGTCAGTGCAGCTCAAGAAGTCTCCTAAATTTTGCTTAGGACACTACCAAGAGGCCATCAGATCTAGAATGCTGTGCAGTCATCCTGTTGCTCTCTACCATGTTTTGTAGATAAAAAAGAAGGCGAGGATGGTGGAAGGCTGATGTGAGAGCTGGATCTGCTAGATTTGTACCAACGGGAGGGAACTGAGAGACAGATTTGCTCTCTGTGGAATTCTCTGGTGTTGGCTGAGGCAGTGTAGCTGGGTAATACAGGAAAAAATAGCAAAGACAAATCCAAGGATGAAACTCTGACTTCATTTCCTCTCTTCCACACATTGTAATTCAGGTGCTATAATACAAATCTTCTATTTGTTCTCAGTACCTCAGAAAGAACAAGGCAATGGGAATCCTCTGAGCTGTGAAAGATCTCTGACCCTTCACTAAATCACACGGAATGAAGCACACTGCTCTTTTGGAAGGCTGCTTTGGTCCTTAGATCTAAGCTTTTGTATTCTATGTTGATGGTCAGTATGTGTTTGTGTGTTAGAAATTATTGGAAGCATAAGAAAATAAAGCAATAATCAGTCATGGTTCCCGGACTCCGGAGTTTTAGTATCACTGCCATGGGAAAATGGACTGGAAAGGCTGTTTCCATCCAGCAGCAGCTTTGAATGCAGTCCTGCACCTTTCCTTTCCCTAAATGAACTTTGGTTTGCAACACTGAGTTGCCTTCTGTGTTTAGGCCTCACTTTGTATGTTTTATGTATTCTCAAATGGTATTTACTGATTTTGCAAGTTAAATTTAAAGAAACAAGTTGCAGCCAAAAAGTTTGGTTTGAGTTTTGAAATTTCCCTTCCCTTTTTGGCATTCAATGTTCTTTTTTCAGCCCACCGCGTTATCTGCTCAATTTTATTGTCGTACCTGGGGTGCTTTTGGTCTATAAAGTTAACTTCATTTCTGTATCTCAGGTTTTTATTTGGTGTGAGTTGTTTGGACATGCAGATTATATCAGCCAGCTATTGAGGTATTCAGAATCATGGGAAGAGAATGGCCACGTGGCAGGTTTAGTGCAGACAGCTAGGGTATACACTGCCAGTATATAATCTCCTAACTGCTTGTACGTGTGCACCCATCCCACTGGAAATGCCACATTTCTTCCCACATATTGCCCTACTTGTCAACGTTTGTGCTCCCAGCAAGACGACCAGTTGGCTCCAACAGAAGTAACGCTGCAGGCTTCCCACAGAGCCAGACTGATAGCTGGCTCCCAGTGACAGTTGTGACCAGTTAAGGCAACAAATTCCTCATTACTGTCATTTCAATCAAAGACTAGAATTTTGTTCATTAAGTTTAACTAACTGTATGCAGCCTGGGTAGGAGGAAAGCTTCCAGAAGTACTGTTTAGCCTGGTTGCAGGAGCAGGGGCTGGCTTTGCCAACGCAGGACTGGGAAGCAGGTATATCGGATCCTAGTGCTCAAGGAAGTTGCAGCTGAAGAATCTGCCTGCTCTGCTGTGACACTGTGTAACTTTGTCTGTCGGAGGTGCTGGATGACAGCTCAGCCAGGGCAGCGAGGAATTTGGAGCTCACTGCCTGCCCAGATCATTATCTGCTTCTCAGGAGAATTGTGCACTGCACAGCGAGCGCAAGGAGAAAGCAACAACAAAGAGAAATAGAGAATTTAGGTTTCAAAGTTAGATCCTTAACCATTGACATTCTTGCTATGTATCCGTTCTATGCAGTGAATGTGGGAGAGGGAAGAATTGGATGTTGTAAAGATTAATGAGTGGCTGGAAAGCGACAGTGTGGATCCTTCAGTAACAGCTTTACCATGAGCTCCCATTAAACCTATTTATTCTCTGAACTACCTAGCTTAAATATTCCTAGACAAGCTCCAGACCCCAGGCCCTGCTGCAAATACTGCCTTGCAGAGTTTTCTCTGCTTTGGGAGCACCGAGTAGGCAGCGTGACATCCCCTCCCTCCCTTCCCACCCCAAAAGCTTGCAACCAAAGCAAATCTGAGCCACCGAGCACTTAACGTTTCTTCGACCAGAAATTCTTCACCATGCATTTGCCTGCCCTTGGAGCTGTAGAATAAAGCCCTGAGTGTTCAGGTTAAAGTTTAGTTAACAAAACTAGTAGTTCAGCAAGGGTTTTTCAGAATAAAAAATCCTTTCATGAAAACATTTCATGGCCACGTGCCTGTAGAAATAGTGGAAACCATCTAAAACTGCACCTAAGCAATGTTGGAACGTAAAAGTAACACTGCTATTTACTGCTAGGAACAGTTGCCTGAGCCACGTGCATTTTAAGGTATGTTGGATTAAAATTTGATTGCCGTGAGACCAATTTTTAGTGAGGTTCATTCATCTTTTAATCTTTTCTTCCATCTTTTTCCTTGATTATACCTTTCCGTGTTAGGAATAATTTACAGCCACGTAGCACACGTCAAAGAATTCTATAAACTTGTCTGAATCCTTAATTTTTCTGAAAAGCAGCGAGTTTATCAAACAAGCAGAGGAGGAACCGGAGGGAGGCCAAGCTACATCGGCGTGCAGCGAGTTTGCCTCCTTGCTGTCTGCTCTTTCTGCATGCTATAAAAAAAAATGTATTGGACAAAGAGCTTTCATTGGGTTGCCATTGCTACGGCAACCACTTCCTCTCTGTGAGTTCGAACCAATGGCTTGTGGAGAGTTGGTTGTTTGGGTAGTAGCAGGCCAAGGGGTAGCAGGAAAGGAAGCAATGATATCTTTTTAGCTGTAATTTTAGGCTGTGGCGAGGGGAGGGGGGGGTTGTGTTTAGCTTTTGTGTGCGTGGTTTTGTTTGTTTGTTTCAATTATTGAGGTCTACAGCAGAGTGCTCCAGATTAATTCTCTTGACTTTTATACAAAACCAGCTCTTCCTAATGTGTATGCATTTCGAGTCCTTGAGCCGTCTGCTTTCCATTTTAAACAGGTCTTTGGTAGCAGCTTAGAGCCCAGAGTACTTGCACAAACTGCAGTCGCGTGACTATCACAGAGCACTGGCTGTGGTCTGAAGGACTGGAGGAAGAAGCCCAGGTCCTCTGTAAAGATCTTATCTATTTATACATATTGTTGTTCTGGTTTTCAGCTTTATTCCCTGGTGCTACTGTGCACCATGAACCCTTATACCCAAAGGATACGTTCCAAATGACGCAGCTGGCTCTAACTAATGAGGAAGTGGTTAACTCTGGAGTAGAAAGTGCAGAAAAGCTGTTTGTTCACTCACGTACACAGCTCTCTGGAGTCAGCAGGAGAGTCTTTCCATTCAACTCGACAGGGGCTGTTCCAGCCAGAGTGGCCTTTTGGAAACTGTAGCAGAAAGGTTGAAAAATTCTTTCTGGTGGAAAGACTGATATTGCCATTTAGAAGTAGTAAGAAATTGTTTTCTCTGTTACTTGTGGCATAAGCTACTTCAGAAGAGTGCACAGTTCAGCACAGAACCAGAAGCTACTCATTCTCCTGCTGCTACTGGTGATCATTACTGGTATTGCTTGTACCCAGTAGAGATAGGGGGGGAATATCTGTCCCAGTAGAGCTTTTTAATTCTCTGGTATATTGTCAAGGCTCCATTCGTAGCACTGGATTCTCTTACATGCTGCATCTCTTCACTGATAAATTGCAGCTATGCCTTCCAGCTCCTGTATAACCACACTGTTGGTGTCTCTGTGGAATATAGAGATATTTATTTGCTGTATAAGCTCGAGAAATTATATCCCATTTAACGCAAGCATTAGCACTTTAGCTCTGTTAGTATGAATAACTTCCTTGGAGAAAAGTAACTACCTTTCTGTGTGTATGCTTATAATTATGTACTTTGGCCATGTGAAGTTTTGAGGGGTTGTATCTGGACCCCTATAAATGTTTGCCTTTCTAATGAAATTGTTGTAAGTTGGTTTGCAGCCCTTCAATTGACTGGTTTTATCAGAATGATTGTGTTGTGTTATTTATAATGTATTATGGCAGCCAGTATGCATTGTTTTGATATTAGCTTTAAATTTTTCACTGGCATTTCACTGGCAGGTATGATAATTAAAAGTACACGTGAAAGAATATTGCATTTGAGATTTCAGTAGCAGGGGTTTTTAAATTCATACATTATGAAGATACAACATATTTAGAAAGGTTTTATTTCTCCCATCTTCATAAGCACGATGAACCTGTGTAATTCTAATGTTTTGGTTAAAATCTGCAGATTTGATGTAGTTTCCTTTACCTCCCTCTGCACTGTTCCCAGGTTCTGTTCCAGAGGAGATGCAGGTTGTGTTTGTAATGTCCTAGACTTTCCTTATGGGATTTGCTGGGGATCTGACACAGCTCAGTAAAACCAGCTAAGCACTGGTAGAATGCTTAATGCTGCAACACTCCCAAAAACATCTGGAGACCATAGAGTTTCACATTTCTGGATTATGATAACATTGAATTAAGCCTCTAGAGTCGCTTGGCAGTAATTCTTTGCCTTCATTCTTCTTTAATTGTACGTGTGGTATTAAAAGAATGTCTGATCTGGAAGCTTTGGAGTCTGTCAGTCAGTCAGGAATGTGGACCTTCCTGGAAATTTTACTTCTACTTACGTAAGAGCTTCCGTTCTCTGTTCTGCTGGAAAGCAGCAATCCTGCTCATCTGTATGTTGGAAAAATACTTGCACCTTCAGGCTGGAAAAGTTTTCGATGCAAGGCTCTGTACTGTGCAATTAGCCTAGCCAGAGACATTAGATGGCAGGCACATATTGTCCTGAGCATCCTCACTTCTCCAGCATGTGCACTCCACAGATGTCACAGTTGCACTGCGTTCCGCAACCAACTCCACATTTCTTGCATGAGGGTTTATTTGGCTGCAGCTTTGATTTCTTGGAAATCAATGGCAAGCAAACAGTTTTCTACCCTAAATGTACTTACTACATTGATTAGAGACTTGGTGCATCTGAAAAAGGCATCAGTGCAGAAGTAGTAAATTGTTATGGTAGGGGCAGGTTTCAACAGAGGGTTTCATTCTTTGGTCACGTGCAGCTTTAGAGTAGGTACTTAATTTTCAAATGCTTGGTCTGATGAACTAAAATGGAAAAATTGTTTCTTCTTTTGTTATTAGTTTTGAGATTTCAGTGGATCTTATAAATCTGGGAATGAGGAGGAAAGTATATCTTCATTTCCTTCTTATATAACTCCAGTCTTGCTCTCATGTACTTCCTTTCATCAGATTACTTCAGATACCGTAAATATCTTTATCATCCTAATCTCTAGGTTAGATGCAGAGATGCAGGAGTGACCTCACTATTTGCAGACACTGTATGGTATCTAACATTATTTTTATCTTCAGGGTGCGGGCATAAACCAAATGCATCTTAAAAATCAAATTGAAGTCTGTTTCAATTTAGAAGATCAGAAAGTAACATGAGGTATTTGTGATAATCAAAGGAAACATTCTGGACTGTTGAATGTATTTTTGTTTCCTTGAAATTAGCAACTAAAACTTAACTTTCTTCTGAATAAGATAGCAGAAGGCAGGTAGGATTTGTCTTGTCCAGCTTGCAAGTAGCAAGGACAAAATTCAGATACTCATTTTTTTTCATTTTAAATCATGTTTCCTAAGAAAGTTCTCCCTTTTTCATATTTATAAGCAGAATTCTATTGCCTAAAATGCATCGTAAGGAATTTGCTTGCCAAAAAAAATGTAAATGCAGAATTATTCCCCTCTCTGATTCTGACAACGTGTATGGAATCCTTTGTGCTCTCTTTGGTGATTCTAAACTCAAAGTTTACTGGCAGATTTTTAATTTTTTTATTTTTTTTTTCTGAAAGCATCGAGTTCTCTGTACTTGAAAGTTGATGGTTTTGACATGAGAGAGACTTTTATAAGTCATAGAAATGAGTAATTACTGAAGAAGAGTAATTAGAGAAAAGAACCCTGAGGGGAAAGAAGTTCTACTTAAACATTAAGCAAATAGCATTAGCCATGCAAAAAGAGAGAAATAACTCTAAAAGCACCAATAGACACACACACGTTTGTCCCTTTCTAGCTGAAGCCAACCCGACCTCCCAAGTCCATTTCTGCACTCTGTTGAAATTTCAGCGGGTCGAAGGCTGTATACAACTCCAAACACTCTCAGATTAAACCCAGCTGAATGAAAAGAAATAGTTATTGGGGTTTTTTTAAATCCCATGCTCCAGAGAAATTAACCTTCCTGTTCACACTCAGCTTTGTGGCTCAAACCCTTCGATGCATTTGCATTGTCTGGCTGTCCACAGTGCTCCCTTCCTCTGCCAACAGCACTGTGTTTAATATGCATGGCACACAAGGCGAGTTTCTCCTCTTCTTTTTTTTTTTTTTTTTCCCCCCAAATGTTGTTTATTTTAATGGAAAAACACATAAGAGTGTTTGCTGCCTGCTTTAATAAAGCAAGCTTCTCGATTCCCAGCAGTAGTCCACAGAGAATGTTACTTTTCACTGCGAGCAAAATGGATTTGTGTGTCACCCTGTGCAAAGGGCTAGTGCCTGCTGCTGAACAGAGATCAGTGGCAGGGATCAAGAAGGAAGCCTGTGCTTTTCTGGCTTTTCTTGGACTATCTGAAATGGAAATAGTATCTTCCTGCGATATCAGGAAGAGTTCCTTGTAGAGCAGGGCTAGCGGTTGGACACGATGATCCCAAGGGTCTTTTCCAACCTAAATGATGCTGTGATTCTGAGTTTGGGTTACTAAAAAAAAAAGCTTCAGTTACCTCTACAAAAATTGTTGACGTTTTACTTCATTTTGCTGCATTTGAAGTTAAAATTTTAAGAGATTTACTAAACAGCTCCTTGAGCTTCAGCCTACACATTCTTTGGAGGAAATATGTGTATACTTGTAAATCTAAATAATAGAATATTATCCATGTTTGTGTAAAAAGCCCATGGTGTAAACGGTTGAAACATTTACTCAGCTGACTCGCTGTAAAATACTGCCAATAAAAACTGATTCTTAAAAATTGTATGAGCTTGTGCACTCGAGATAAACAGCTGGCTGTTTTCAATAGCACAGCTGGTGCAGAAACACCAAATTGCCACCATTTGAGCAGGACACGAGCTATATTTGGCCAAACATTTGCATGAAAGCGGAAAATGTGCAACTTAGTTTTCATTTCTTTTAATTTGCATTGTACACCTATGAATCCCAGAGCTGGACCTGCTCCTCTCGAGTCTCGTGTCGCTCCTTGAGGTCGTAAGCCACTGTGTGCCAGGATGCTGTACATTTAAAGTAGGTCATGTTTCTTTAGCTGAAAATACTAGAGGAGGATACTGTCTTTCTGAACATCCAACGTGTTGTTGCTGAGCTGTTTTTTACAGGAAGTTAAACAGATAAAATATCTTAAGGATGTAATTTCTTCCTTGAAAAGGCAAAGCAAACATGAAAGCAGTAAGAATTGCACTTCACAGCATGCAAAAGTCAACTATTCCTGCTGCAACTGTTTGTTTGTGAGGCTACAAAAGCACGTTCCCATGAATTTGGGCAATACCAAAGAAAACTGCTGATGCAAGTCAGCAGATGTGTAGTGCATTGTGAAGCACAGATGCGTGCAGGAATTAATTGAAAGAAAAAATTCAAGCTCAACTCTAAGCTCTAACTAGTCAGATTCTTTATCTATTACTAGGAGAAGAGAAATTTATGCCACTAAATGACTTGTACAGTTTTCTACCACCTCCAGTCACACCAGTGCACCATATTTACATCCACATTTTAGGACTTAAATGTTTGTGCTTGTTACAGTGTCATGCTAAAGCTTTCCACAGACCTTGTTCAGGTGGCTGATTTCATAAATGAAATTACTTTAAACCATGAATTGTAGGCTATTTCAGAAGGTACTGCTGCCTTCCTGGCAGCTCATTCTGTGTTTTCCTGTCTTACTGCACAGGCAGGGTCGGTTCCCTTGTTTGTACTGTGATGAAGCAATGGACATCCTGAAACAGGGACAGCATTTTGCTACAAATTTAATCTTTACTATTCAATTGATGTAGGAAGTTCTACACGGATCGCAGCCCCGCGCAGTAATGGCATTAATCACATAAAAGCATCTATAGACAAAATAACCCTTTGAAATATTTAACATTAATTCTCCTGCCTCTGTGATTTCTCCCACTGGTTGTTAGTGAAAATTGTCTTGATTTCTCACATGGCTTCTCTTTCTTCCGTGCACATTTTTCTCATTGCTGGGTTTTTTCCGTGTTGCTTTGTAGTTCAATTCAGATGCTACCTACAACTGATTTTTCAAGACAAACTAAACCTCTGATGTGTTTACACCAAAAGATGAAATGACACTTGGAACTCGGGCACTCACTTAACTGTGGCACCTCACTAATGATCTGTAATTAGATAAGGTCAGTCATGGAGATGATCGGTGTTACTCTTCTTGTCATGAGTCAATCTTTCTGTTGTTTCAGGAGGTTGATTGACCTTTTGTACAGGTAAAAATAGATTTGCTTTTGAAGGCCATAATTTAGAAAGCTATCTTTGCTTCTGGAGCTACTTTCTCCTGTTTGTGCCTCAGGAACATCCATTTTAAAATGACAGTTCATGAAAACTTCTTTGCACTTGGGATATTTCTACATGGCAAAGAGGATGCAGTGCAGAGGTGCCTAGTTTGCTCTAAGCAGCTTAGAAAGTAGAAGTCAAATGATGTATTAGTGTAGACTGCACACTGCTAATGAGCCAGGCTGAAGGAGATTTAATATCAATCGAGTGGTAGTCTGGGTGTCTCTGCAAGGCTCTACACCAGGCTGGAAGAACACACCCCTTCTGTGTTCTCTGTTTACTGTTCGTGCTTTCCTTGCAGATTTTCCCAGCAGTCAAAACCAGCAGCACTCTTTTCACATGACCCCAGCCCACAATGTAGTTATTTTACCAGGAAAGTCACTCTTTTAGAAATATAAACTGCTACCTTCACCCGAGTCAGTTATACTACCAAAGAGAAACTTCCATGTTCAAAATGGCATTTTCTCCCTGCACGTGGCTATGTAGGCAAAGAGGATTAGTATTTTGGTGGCAAAAAGTTTTACAGCTCTGAAATGATTACAGTTCTGAGTAATTTCCCTTCATAGCAATGTCCTGCAGTAAAACCTTGAGGTGGTGGCTAAAGAGAGAGAGAGTCATTTCCATTGCTTGCAAAGTAGTAGCTCAGAGAACCAGAAGTCAAACTGAAACAAAAATGAGTCAAACAAAAACCTAACTGAAAAAGCAGACCAAGTAGGAGCCAATCCAAGTCCACCAGTACATGAAACATCAAATACCAGTACATCTTACATTCCTCCATGCTAGTTAAAACCAATCTAGGAATGTTAATAACAAGCAAAACAAATCACCTTGTCAGAATCTGGAGCTTATGTCATGGAAAAGTTTTTCTTAAATTATTCTTAATAGCAGTGAATCATCTTCTCCACAAGCGTGGGGATCAGAAGGCACAATCTCTTGGTGCTCTATCAGCCAGGGTGGTAACTGCCCACATCTGAGGGCTCTGCCTTCAACTCCAGAGCCTGCATTAGGCTTCACCCATTTCAGAAGGCAGACAGAATGATGCCTAACAATAACAGCAACATGAAGGATTTACAGGCAGTGAGTGAGATAAGAGAAACCACTTCTGTTAAGTAATTACTGTTTAGATTTTATTTTTTTTTAATTACAGATGTGTCTTGTGGTAAAAGCACTGAGCTGGAATTCACTGGGTTGAGTCTAAAGTCCCTGTTCTATTACAGTCATCTATTTTTAAGGTTGAGGTATTAATTTCTGTTTCAAATAATTAAATATAAGGGTAACGATTTCTTTGCCCGTCTTCAATATCTAACCATAAACTTCTCATACGTGTGGTAGTATGTGGCTTAGGTCTTGCTCAGGACCTGAAAACAATGCTTTCTAACATCAAAACAAAACACACAATAGGAAACTTCAGTGTATCCTCCTAAACAATGGTATTGACTCAAGCAAGTACATCTCCAAACAAGTTATTCCAGACATAGAATATCTCTGTAAAGCTGCAGCAAAGAGATGGCTCTGAGTTACAGGGTATGCATGTTTGGAGAAGTGGCTTGCCTGGGGATCACCATTTCTTTCATGGTGGTACTTTGAGAAATAATCAGAACTTGTTTTCAATAGTTCTAAACATGGAAATTATACAAGTGCTGAACAATATTCCTATTCAATTTTTTAGTTTAAAAAAAAAATGGCCCAAAATGAAGCCTTGGAGCACATTCCCCAAGGAGCACACAGAGACTCTGCCGAAGACTGGGACTTGAAAATAGATCAGGAACCTTATCAGTCAGTTTGAAGATCGTTTTCTGTTAACAAGACAGCTTTTTATAAATCAGAATTCTTTAATCAAATTGCTACTACTGTCTTGCTCTAATCAATGTCCTTGGATTCAGTGTAGCCACGCAGACACAACTGAGGAGGAAGTTGACTCATTTATTTTCTCGCTGGAGTAAATCTTGACTAAATTGAGGTCAGTGACAAAACTCCCGTTGCCATCAGCAGGGGCAGGGTTTTGCCCTTCACAGCTGCCTCTGCGAAGAGCACGGACAGATCTGTTCCAGTTTAGCTGTTGCTGGTTTTCTTCTTTCTTTCTGGTTTACCTTTGCAATATTCTGAGGACAGGACTGGAAGCCTCTGGCATGTTTTAGAGTGAATCACTGCGTGAGAAATATTTTCCACTGTCAAAATGCAACACACTGAGCAACGGTTACCTTTAATAGGTATAGAAGACATTCAGCATCTCCTAGACACCAGCTTCTAACTGCAGGGAGGGTTCTCACTACTGATTTAGAACAAAGAATGGAATAAATCGAAATGACAGCACCATCCCTGATGGTCTAGTCTGGTTATAGACAAGTAAATGTAGATGAAAGGGTTCAGTGATTCTTTTGAATATGAGAATTGCCATATAAGATGAAGCCAATGATAAATCTGTTACATTTTCTGTGAGCATTCAGATAAAAAGTTCAAGGAAAAACTTTCAGATTATGGTATAATTTCCCCTTTGAGAGAATGTTACTTTTCACATTCCACATGAAGTTTGAAAGGTTGTATTCTAAGACTAGTATTAGATGAAAAACTGAGCAACAGTCAGGCTGAAAAAACTCAGACATGTTTGTACAAGGATTTCTTGTGCAGCTCCTGCTGAAGATGATGGGAATTCTATAAATGAAAGATACCTAGAGTGGACTTTTTCCTTTTTGTGTGTCCCCCCTTCTATCTCAAGAACACAAAGTGATTCTGGTATCACTTAGAATTCTAAACAGATTCAGATTGACCATCATTATGCTGTTGCTAACATAAACCTTGTTTCTTGCATGACTGAACTCCCAATAGGCAAACACCATCTGCCTGTTGAAGGCACAGAGAGGTCACCGCTGAGACAACAGCGAAGTCATTAGGAGTTGAGAAACATCAAGACTACTACAAAAACTACATGGCAATATCCTTAGATTCTCCAACTCCATGTTCAGCGCATTTATTCCTTGGAAGTTCTCCTTTGACATTGAAGAAATTTCTTCCTGTTTAACTGAAGAGTTTTCAAACAGCTTTTCTCCAAAGCCAAATTCAGATCAAGTGTCAATGTGTGAAATTTTAGTGAATTCCTTGAAACAGTGTGTGGTCTTGGAAAATCATCTTACAGCTAAGGACGTGGAAATTCAGGTTGTGGTAGAGCAACATAAATAGTAGTGGCACATCAGTTTACCCTTGCAGGAACAATGAGCATTGTTTACTGCTGTAAAATGTTTCTTAAGTGATATTTCTCCACAATATTGATAGGAACTAGGAAAAAGTAGTGAGGGTTGTTTTGTTTTTTTCAGGCATTTAAATTTCTGCAAGTTCTAAAAGACACATCTCTGCTTTGGATTGTATTCTTGTAAATATAAAGCTACACTTTTTAAAAAATAAGAGTTGTTTACTCCTTGGTTTAGTAAAGTACTGTCATTTGGGAAGTTAACTGTTTTTTTCATCCTAGAATGATGTTGAAATTCTATTAACCAGCTAAAACCACCTGAATAGCACACAAAGGAGTTAAGTTAGATACTTTAAAGTACATGTAGAAGTATGTTTCTTTGCAGAACACAGCTGCTTTCTAGCAGGACTGCACAGTCATTTCAACAGTTATGAAAGGTGGATATTTCCACTCGACTGGTGTCAGATCTGTGGGGATGGAGCCGTTGCCCGGGGAGAAGCGAGCAGCTGTAGGGTTCCTGCAGAAGAGCTGTCCAGCACAAGCTCTGGTGCCTTCTCTTTTCTTCAGTGTCTCTCAAGTAGGAAACACCACACTGGGCTGCCTTGGACACCTTCTGTGAGACCTTAGGTGTCACTGCAGCGTGTGTGATTTTGAGCCTCATCAGAGAAGCAGAACCTTTCTCGAAGCGCTGACTGAGCAACATCTGTAACACAATTCCTGCCTGACAACACTGATCATCATCTGGAGAGCACAACGGGAGAGCAGCGTAGCCACTCTTAACCACACGCTCAGGCTGATTTACAGTCTTTCTGATCTGATATTTTTCTAGCATCTTCTGGTAGTGTGGGTCCATGACAGAAGACAATGTCTGTTGTTGTAGGTGGATATCTCTGATTCACGATAGCGGAGCAAAAGAATGTTTTAGTACAACCCCATTGTTAGATCTCAGTGTGAACGTATCTTGCTGTTGCTGAGCCAATATTTCCAGCAGAAGCTGAGATGTCTGTATTTGACCATTAGAGCTGAGAGCAAAATTGCAAAGGACTACATGGAAGCAGGAAATCAAAGCATGCCGCGATATGTGCAATTATGAAGCACTTTCCAGAGATGTCCATGGCAACTAAAAGTCATGACTTTATGGGGTGACAAAAATTTCAATAGAGACCTCAAGAGAAATGCTGGCTTTGTAGTGAGTTGTAATTCCTCTCCCCTCTCCTCACCTAACCTTTTCATGTTCCACAGGCTATAAATTACTGATCTCTTTCTCTCCATTAGAAGATAAGCACCTTATCACCTTTCCTCTTTTCTAACATCCTTATCACTCCATGGGCAGCAAGTATCTTTACTCTCAGGTGGTCTAATTGATACATATCTAATTAAAGGCAAAGCATTTTTTCTCAACTTGCATTCAGCTTTGAAGGATGTTGCTTTGATTTCAGACCTGAAGAACAGCTCCATGTGCCTGAAAGTTCTCCTTTTCCCAAGCTGTACACGTTGATCAAATAAAATACACTACCTCTTTGCCTTGCCTGTGTACCAATGCACTCAGTTATCAAAGTACAGAGGGAGGAGAACCTAATTTTGTTCTTGCAATTGATAAAGAGAAGACAGTTTTTCATGGAACTAGTTAAAAGGCACGTGTGAGGGCTTGATGATTAGGACAAAAAGTTCAACTATGATGAGGCAGGGAAGAAAAAGATTCAATAGAGACTGAAGTAGCTAACTGGATTAGCAAGAACAAGAATTTTAGGACTTAAATGGGGACGTTTTGTGTGGAAGAGATACCAGAGATGAGAAAGCTTTCAGGGTTCACCTGCTGGTGAAAATCTCTTTGGATGTCAGCACATGGAAGCAGTAGATTGATTATTTATGCTTAACTGATATACTTACAAGTACAGCCTAAAAATAAAGGGCTGGCCTGATTCTTTACATCTATATACACATGTGTCTTGTTCTTTTTTCCACCAGTGACACCCTGGACTTAATAAAATAATGGGGGAGATCCTGACTTACAGGTGTAAATGAAACTCCACCTGCTAGTTTTTGCCCTTGAACTACGTTTGTTTGCACATACCACTGTATCATTGTATGACATTGGCTTTTGAATACACGTGTGTTACGTAAAGCTAACAGATTGTTCTTGATTTTGCTTTGCAGTACAGAATTGGACAGCTGTATATGATAAGCAAGCACAGCCATGAGCAGAGTGACCGAGGTGAAGGGGTGGAAGTGGTGCAGAATGAACCCTACGAAGACCCAAACCACGGCAACGGTCAGCTGACAGAGAAACGAGTCTATCTCAACAGGCAAGTGCAATAGAACTGTTTCTATCAGCATGGACTGGAATAAAAGTTTGCAAGGAACACCCTTTCTAGCCAATAGCCTTTCTGTTTCAAGTGGAACACGTTCCCATGAATATGCGTTGCTTTTCTGGTAGCTGCAGGAAGAAGGAAGGTGGACTAGATCAAGGGCTCAAAATAGAGGGATTGGTTGTCTTTTCTTCTAGTGTCTTTTCCAAGAGGAAGAATTATACCTTGAAGTTAAGGATGTACTGGAAATCAGGACTTTTGTTTTCTTTTACACTTAACCATTTGTCATTTTATTTTCCAAAATCAGAGAGGAATAAAGCTGAAAAACTAAAAAAAACCAAAAAAAAAAAAAAAAAAAGACAAAACCAGCCCCCCAGAAAGTCCAAACCACTTCTAATGGTTTAAGGTTTCTCACCTAATAATAATGTCACAAAGCCAGTAGCCCATTTTTGATGACAAGAGATTTGCTTCAGCAAAGTTAATTGATATTATGGATGACCATTAGGCTTGTACAATGATGACCTTCTGTACCAAAGTAGTAGACGTAAAGATATGATGGAAAAGAAGCACTTTTGTTTCCCAAAGTTTTGTCATTTCTTTAAGTGAAATATGTGTCTCTTCCTATGGTGAAATCATACTGCTGAGGATCAATGCCTCCACAATCACAGGCCAGACGTGACTTTTATCTATATATATGTATTATATATGTGTGTGTCCTATGAAATGCATTGCTCAGCCTGTTCCCATTTTTACTACTGCTGATCTAATTGAGTATCTCTGCTCTTCTGAAGTTATTCTATTCCCCTGGGCCTGTTTCCTTTTATTAAACTTATGCTCTGCACCATTTCATACTGAGCATAGAAACACTATAGCTATTGCTTCTACATTGCAAGTTACTCCTCTGCTGCAAACCTGACATATCTAACCTTAACTCAGGCTAAATTGAATCACCAGTAATGTTGCACACACACACACACACAAGAGTCCAATAATACATATCTTGCCAACATTTAATATTATTGTGATTGTAACTCTGTCCTCTCACAAGCTAGAAAAAATAGGAAAAAAATCAATAAATGTGTTCCTGTTGTAGAGCTCCCAGAAGCAGTGGGGTTTTTTAATGTTTCTGGATATTTCTTCCCTTCGTGTTAAGAAGAGATAAGGCTTTAGTAACCAAATAGTATATTCAGAATTACCACTTCAGGGTACTGCAGAATAACCACACGGACTGTGTCCTAGAAGGCATGTACAAGGCATTCTTGGGAAGCACATAGTTTCTGGTAGTGCAGGCAATGGAACAAAGGATCTCTTACCCAAAGATGGGTGCAAACACTGACAAAGAAGATCTGTGTGCCTACAACAACTTGGGAAGTTTACCTCAAGCTATGGTGGATTCTTAAGGTTAGGCTCATTGTATTTAATGATAATTATGGATACTCAATAATAATTACCAGATTTGCTGTTTGAATCTGGTTTTGGTGTCACAGTACCACCAGATATTGCAGCACTATTGGAACTTCTGGAAAGGATCAGCAGGCAACTGCGGACTTTGCTGGGAGGCCAGGATCTCTCTGGAAGGCTTCAATCGAGGGAACACGGTGCCATACGAGATGTTCAAAAAACTCCTCTGCCTGGGACTCCTTACACCAGCACAGTTCTCTCCCTGATCTTTTCTTCTTCCAGGATCCACCACCCTAACAAACTTGCTAGATTTGCTTCCCTTTATTTTGCTCTGGACTGACCTCTCCTGCTGAAATTTGAACTTACATATTTCAGTGGTGGTTTCTTGGCAAGTTTTGTGCATTATTTTCGTGTATCTTTTCTTGCCTGCTAATACTTAAATTCTTGTAGAGGATCTTCCTGCTGCTGAATGGTTTCAGCTGGACTGCCTTTAAGAGACACTCCCTCCTTATGTGCTGAAAACTGAACTTCAGCTGGGGAAGGAAGAACTACAAATTTTTTAAAAAGATAATTGAACCACAGATACCTGTGCTGCTTAAGTAGAAATACTATGTTTTCTTTCCCTGTGTAGACCCTTGGAACACTCACGTTGTGTCTGTGACTTGCTGGCAGCTCTGAGTATAATGGGTGTTTTGCTCATAAAATGATTTGGTTTGGGGATGTGCTGTACTGGGAAGGATCAGTAGACAGGCAAATACACTAAACCCAACAATAACCAAAAGAAGTGCAAAATGAACACCTCTAAGTTAACAAATACATTATTAGTGAAATTTCTAGTGTCAGTGTAAGCCCCAGTTATATTCAGAATTGTTTCCTGCCTCTTCTCTCCTGCTGGAGTGCTGTTTCCAGAAGCTGAAAGTGCATCCTCTGCTGTTTATTATTTAGGCATCAGTAAAGTTTAGCAGGGGTAAGGGAGGGAACAGAGAGACAGTCATAAAAAGACACTGACAGAGGCTGACAAAATAAAAAGACCTGCTACAGTGAAGTCTATTATGCAGTATGCAAAATGCTGCTTAAAAGACTGTTCACAGCAAAGGTTTGTGTAAAGAAAAGAGCCCGGTTTCAAGCAATGTCATCAAAGAGCAAAAGTCAATTCACTTGACTTTGAATCTTTGGCTGATGTGCTAACCTCTGCATCTTGCCTCTGGACAAATACAATATGTATGAGTAGCTAGGTCATGGGTAAATAAGCCTTAATGATCCAAACTTGATTTTCTTCAGAAGTTTGCTAATATGGAAAGTTGATTTACTTTTTGCACACAGTTCTCTAACTAGTACAGTTTCAAGCATTTACACTTGGATAAATGAGGTTTGAAAGCATTGACTTCAGTTCACTAAAGATTCAGTCTCAGGCTGGGTGATCTGCTCGACACATCACCAGACTAACACAGCTTTAACAGGGTCCCTGACCTACGGTGGTATTTGTGGTCTCCAAAGGGTTGCCTGCCTTGGTATGACTCCTACTTCATCTTTGTTCCTGGCAGCTTCAGTGGTGGTAATTGATGTCATTAAGAAAGGGTTGAAAGATGAATTATCATGAGCTTGCCCTTTTAAAATGTATGTTTGTTCATCACTTCCTTGGTACCTTGTGTGACCAGGTTCTGGAAATGAGAGACCCAAGATCCATGGTAAAGAAAATGCTCCCACTCACCCACAGTATTATTTAATTAGTCTTTAATGATCTTCTCATGTGCTTTATCTATGTCTTTCATTTCTTATTCTGCTGCTATTGTACCACCGTGTTGGTAAGTAAGTTCTCTTGGCAGACTGAGCTCTGAGCTATGACATCAGTTCCATTAATTCTCTTTGCTTTTGTGATTTACTTTTCCCACCAGCAAAAGGGGACTAATACTACCTACCAACCTCACAGAGATCCTTTGAGTGATTTGTTAATTTTAATTAAAAAGCTTCCTACTCAGGAGTTGGTGTTGGTAGTGTGGGAAAAACTGCGTGCTAGGTGAGTTGAAAGAAAGGGTTTGTGTGCTGGCAGAGAATGTGGAGGAAGGAGAAATAGTCTCTAAGAAGAAACAATGGAATTGGGATTGGAGTGGACTGAGATCCCCTTTCACTGCCCAGCTCCTGTTGGAGAGTGCCTCCCTGTGACACGGTGACACAGTTACCCCTTCTATGGTCTGACCTGCTGTGCTCAGCCATGACCAGAGGTCTGAGGCCATACAGTCCTGAAATCTGCAACCTCCCTTTAAATCTGATCAGAGCTTATTGCACTGGCACCATATTGCTCGCTTGGAGAGGGGATCAGGCTTGGTTTCCTACCTGCTTGTGGAGAAAGCTGAGACAGAATGCAGAGTCATGAGATGAAAATACTGCTGGGAAGTCAGCTATGGCTGCATCCTGTGAAACACCTGTCAAATTATCAGCACTTTTGGAAGTATCTTCTCTTCTGCGGTGGTCATAATTCATAATGCATTCTGATTTTACATTTTCTTCTTATTTCCAGCAAACTGCCCAGCTGGGCTAGAGCAGTAGTTCCCAAAATATTTTATGTTACAGAGAAGGCTTGGAATTACTATCCTTACACAATCACAGGTAAGGAATAAAGCAGAAATGATTACTAACTTGTACTCTTTGAATAGTTCAGCTTATCTTTCAAAGCTCCAAGCTCTATATTGGGCCACAGATACCAAGTTTCTTTAACAACTCCTGTTGAACTGCTTAGATTTTTCTGTTTCATGTTGACTGATGTCAGGAAATAAAGATTATAGCCAATGGATAGGTAAAAACTGGAGCGTTGTATCTGTGCAATTTCTTACTTGCAAAGAAAACATCAGGTGCTTAGATTTTGTGCTGACTTGTTCCCTTTATTGTCCTATAGATTTTAGTCAAGTATAAATCAGCAGATTATCTGACACCTATTTTTTTATTATTAATGTATGTTTACTGTAAGGATCTTGCATCATTGTTTTATTTCACATTTCTTTTTTTTTTTCTTTTCCCTCATCATTCTTTTTTTTACAAATGGACAATTGGAAATCAGAATACACAGTAAGTTTTTCTTCCTCTTTTTATTCTAAAAATAGAATAATCTTGTGAAATATAGTAGTAGAATCCAAACTGATTCCTTTTTAATAAAATTAATACATAATGCATTCAATAGTGGAACTTTATTTTAGCTATTTGTTTAAGAAATTTAAGGTTAAATTTGAAGTGTTTCTGTGAGGATCCTATACATTATTTACCTTCTTTTTTACTATCACTGCAAAATAATTTGATATATTTTTAGTCACTGTCTGTAACAGAGAAGCTTCAATAAAACAGGGCAAGGCTTTTAAGGTTCCAGTTATTACATGGAGACATGAGAACAGATTTGATTTTATTTATTGTTTTATTAACTTATAAAATGCTCATCTCTGGTATAGTATCTGGGAAACTGTACGATCTGTAGACAAAATTAAACATAATCTGGGCACAGTGCCCAGAAAAATCAACTATTCCCTCTAGCAGAGCTAAGACAAAATATAGCACATAAATCATGAGAAAAAATGTTTTAAATATGCTGGCCTCAATAATATACAGTAAGTTTTCAGCGACCTTTGGAATATGAGGAGGAGATGGTGAAGTTCCAGGTGAAGGGACCTTTCAAAAACATCTGCCTTGATTTAGTTTGAACTTCTGACTGCAGATAAAACATAATCCACATGTTTTTCTTAACTTTTCAGTGCTCAAAATGTTTGTGGAGATTTTTTTTTAAAGCCAGTAAAGCATACATAGAAGAATACTTTAACATGGTAAATGTGGAAGAGAAAAACTAAAGGGATTTGAAGGCTCAAATCTGAAAGCTGGAGATTTAGAGTTGAAACTGTGATGGCCAGGTTTAAAAATCCAAAGGATCAAACTGTGCTTTTCAATATGTACTGTAGACATTATATATTCTGCTTTGTTTCATGTCTAAATTTCAATTGTGAGAGGAAACCCAAATGTCCCATAATGGACAGTAGCAATGAGGAGCCAGATTCTCAGCTATTGTCAACAGATATCTTCAGTAGGGCCTATCACAGTTTAGATTAATTAAGGGATTACCCATTGATGGAAGGTTTAATTGCTGGCTGAGAAGATGCCATGTTCTGTGTTGCACTGATGTCTGTTACTTAAACTCTGTTGGGTGTTTTTGTCTTTCACTGAAAGTCAATTTGAATTCTGTAATGTGATTTTTAAATCTTTTTTCTTCTTCTTTAACTGAAAGAGACAAGTAGGAATGATTAAAGGGGTGGTAGCAGACAAATATATGTCTGAATTTGAAATGCAATACGTTATCAACACCAAACAGCCATGCCATGCTCATAGAATTTTAATCAGGAGGTGATCTTTATCTGATCTGATGACACAACACCTGGAACACGTTTTGGTGAAGGTCTGTAGAAGGTACACAGCCACAGAGATGTTCAAGAGCGTCAGCAAAAATGACTGCAGGGTTGAAGAGACTTGTAAAGAAAAATTAAACCAGTCTACAAATGTAGAAGGTTGGCAAAACCGTCACTAAGTGACAGCATAACTGCCTAGGGGAGCTGGGGGCTAATTACTCACCATGGTGCAAGGAAACAGAACTAGAAATATTGGAATCAGTTAAGGAAACTGTATTTCAGACAAAAGTCTAAAATACATTTTAATGGAGCTGATAGACTATGAAACCAGGGAAATAGAGAAAGTGCCTGTGCCTCAAACTGTTGAATCTAGAATAAAAATGTTAACTATACCACTGGGAATAATTCCTATCCTTGTCTGGAATAGTTCTCTAAATTTTTATCTTCTATATTCATTAGAGAATTGTGAAAGGAAGAATAAACCCACAGACGTTGCCCAAATATGTAAGATAGCTTGGAAACACTTTCCTTAAAGATTGCAAATTCCCTCCAAGGGGTCTGTGGGATATCCTAATAATTAAATTGAGCTTCATTTCAAAGAAACGTGATTTTAAAGGCAGGCCGATAATTGGATAAATAAAGCATAGTCTTACCCAGTCAAGTACATCCCACTATGTAGTATGTTCACACCTTACTTAACCTTCTAAGTTCCACTCTAAATAAAGAGCCAGGACCTTAAAGGCTCAGGAGTGTTCTTTCAGTGCATGCTAGTGATTTGGAAGAGGATGTGAACAACAAGCTGAATCTTGCTGATAGTCTGTTGGGAGATTGCATTCAAGCACATACAGAAAATTCAGCAATTCAGTGCAGAATAATTTCAGTAGTCAAGTTTTCTGGTGAAATACTATGGATTTCATAAATGTCACCTTCCTAAGGACCTGAAATGTGGACATCTTCTAAGGGAAAAAAAAAGGTTTGTCAAGCATTGAAAATAATTTCCAGCATCTTGTTCTCTGCAATGGTAGTGTAAAAAGCTAAGGGTGATTGGATGGTTGAAAACAGAAATGGAAATCAGTGTGTCATGATGTTCATTCTCCATAATGGGGGTCCAGTTACGATGGCATCTGCTGTAAGGAATGGTATTTGTTACACAGCAAACCCCTACAGCTGACAGCAAACAGCAGGCCCACTGCCAAGTCTCCACAACCATCTTAGTAACATGGACAGCGAACGAGGTACTTAAGACCCTTCTGTTAACACAGAACTGTTGCATAAAGCGATGCTTTTGTGGCGTGTAATATGTGAAACACTGTAATGTCAAGAGAGTGTTTTCAAATGTCCACTGTGCTGTTTGTGGAGAAGGGCCTCATTAAACCTGCAATACAAAGGACTTCCTGTCAGGAAGATGAGACTTGGGTAATATCCCAAGAAAGGCCATATCAAGGCTCGAGATAACCCTTGCAGGTTTCCTGCTGACATGGAGAGAAAGGAGGAAGTAGGAAAAATACTTTCAAAGCTGAATCCAAAGGAAGTCATCCAGATTTGGGGGTACTATTTAGAGAACAAGATACTCCGATAAAGTTCAAACCCTTGTTTTAGTGGCTGGGGCATTACTTAAGGACTGTGCGTGAGAAAGCCTCTTCAACTTAGAACAGGAGTTGCTTTGGTTTTGATCTTGTAATTAGAAACCTAAGAAGCTACCTTGCTAAAATAAATATTTAACTTTTACGTATAAAATTTCATTTAATATAGTTTAATGTTAAGCTCATACATTTGGGTTACAGCTGAAAGGAAGCCCTGTAAAAGTAACTCCTGGGGGTTCTGCTCAGTGACCAATGAGGAGTTGGGTGCTGGTGAGTCCCCCCTGCCAAACTGTGCAGGCTGCTGGCATTTAGAAAGAATTCCTTTGCTAGTCACAGGTTGGAGCCTTTATCACTTGGAGGGTGGAGGAAAGAAGCCTTGCAACTCACACCAAACCCTTGCTTGCCAGCTTATCACAGCGTTTGTAAATGTCTTTTTAGTGTAAAATATTGATGCTATTCCTAGATATATGGATAAGAATGACTGAACTTATGGAGGCTTTCTTATTTTTCTTTCTGAGGTTGTCCAACTAGATTAGAAATAATTAACTAGAAAGCAAACCTGTCTCTATTGCAAAGCAAATGAAAGAGGGTTGCACAGAACTGTTTCTTTACCTGCATCGGGGGATTGTTGGACAATAAACAGCACAGAGCAAATACCCGTTTGACCTGCTCAAGTGACAGCTGAGATTCTGGACAAAAAGAGAGGAGCCTCAAGCAAACAAATAGCCAGATCATGAATGCACAGGGACTAAACCATGGTACAAAACAATCATATGATCGAAGCAGACTGAAAATGAGCTTAACAAAGTCTAGCTATCAAGCTGGAGTACCAAGAGGTTAGGAAAATACAAATGGCGTGTAAGCGAACTTCTGAGTTTGAAGGTGCAGTTCAAGTGTTTACCAGGGATAATTTCAAATAGTTTTGCTGTCTGATCTGAACAGCTTCAGTGTTGGTGGTGATATTTCAGTTCTGGGGCTGAAATTTAAGAACAGTTGGATTTTTTTTTTTTAATGCATAATTGATGGCCCGTTGTTAGTTTCACAATTATAAGTATATAAAGAGAAATAACCACCAAAATGGCATGTTTTGCTCTCTGCAAGGAGGAAGAGAATTCTTTCAACCTGTCAGTGTCTCAAATTAACTTAGGAATAGGATATAAATTCAGAATATTTATGAAAACCAGTTATGAAACAGGAAGCAGGAGACAATGATTCCTTTGATGATGTATCTCAATGACATTAATTCTTCTAGAGCAAATGACTGAGGCAAATAAAATTATTTCATCTGGTATGTGTCAAGGCCCCAGAGCAATAGTTGCTAAATATTCCATTATTGACCTGCTGTTTTCTGATTACTTTTGAGAACAGGCATGTTTTATGCTTCACTTAGTCAGCTGCCAGTTTATCCATGAAGTAAATTATCTGGAAGGAACGTTTTTGTAATTGTTATTTTTATAATAAGATGACTTGAGAAGGAGGAAAAGTTTTCAGATAAACGCTGCAAGGAATCTGTAGAGTTTTTTATTCCTGTGTTCTCTTTATCTGATTACAAGTGCTTGAAATGTGGATGTAACTCATCAGTCTTCAGTGCACAAACTTTTCTGTAGCTTGAGTATATGAAGAGACTGCATCAAAAATGCAACAGAATCTGTATTGCAGGATTAGAGCCTAAGACAAAGTTACTACCAGAATTCCTCCCCTCTCACCCCCCAGTTTAGAAGACAGGCTAACTGGTGACATTACTCCAGTAAAACACATACTTGGTTGCTTTAGAGATTCTAGCAAAAGGAAGGAGTTCTGTAATATTTGTAAGAATCAAGTAATATATTTTTAGAAAGCTGCAAACCTGTATCCTCATTTAATAGCTCAATCCCATTGAAACATAGCAAATAAAACAGCTTGGTAGAATTCCCTTTTTCCACCCCTGGGCTGTTAGAAAGCAATCCAAAGCCCTCTCTGATTCATGGGACTGTCATTCTCCCTTGTGCACGCTGCTTCTCTTCTGTTCTTCCTCAATAACCAGGTTACTGTTCCCATCTATCAAAGCAGGAGATCCTAAGGGAAGGCAAAGCCAGAGCTAAGCACTGAGTTTCACAGTGGTTGAAGGAAACTTGTTAGTCAACTGTTTCATCTTCAACTCATTGTGTGTAATACAAACAAATAGTGGTTTTCTTTCTGAACTTGTTTATGAGAGCTTAACTCCCTTGCTTATTTTCAAGCCCTTTTTTCTGCATTGTTCTTACTTTTTCTGCTCAACGGCACTTCTTCTGCTCTTTGCCAGTTTCCTGTGCGTACCTTGCTTTCCAAATTCTCCTGCCTCTCATTGAGTCATGTCTTCTGCATCCTGCCATCGCCCTGCCCAGCCCTTTCCGTCCATTCTCTTCCCACTCTGTCATCCTGACTGATCCTACCTTGTGCAGTCAGGAACCTGTACCCTCAGCAGCTGTGTGCTCACAGGCAGGGCTGGCCAGGGTATTCCGAAGGTAGACAAGAACTGGGGGCCATTTTCCAAAAAAACTTTGGATATGCAGTTAAAGAAACTGTCTTTATTCTTTCTGCAAATTGCTGAAGGAAATGCTGTAATTTGAGCTATGCTGTAGAGACATCACTGTATTATCTTCTCACATAAACAGTAGAGACCACATCTTGTTTAGCCAGACCTGTGTGATTCTGATTTTTCTCCCACATCCAGGTCTCTGTTCTGTCCTCACCATTGTCCAGAGGCACTGCTGCTCTCCCATGTTACATCCCTCCTCCCATTCCATCCATCCTTCCTGTTTATAAATGCCTCCAGTTGCTCCGGGGCTGGTGTGTGTCTGTGTCTGCCTGGTTTCCCTCCCTGCCCCTTCCTGGGCCAGGCATTTCCTCCTACCACAGTCAGTCTGAGGTCCTTCCACTGCCCCATAGTCCCCCCTTCCACTTTGTCAAGAAGTAGGCATTCCATTTGTCTGTTCCAGATTTTTAATCTTCACAAGAGAAATGCTGCATTTGCCCACTGACTGCCAAAACTGTGCCAAAAAAGTTTTTAATTCAAAGGGTGTGGTATCTAGAAGTTACCCTGTTGAAAAAAATCTAATTTTGCTTAGCCAGTCTCTCGCCCTTCACTGTAGCAGTTACTGTGTTCTTTACCTCTAGGCTCCATGGAGATTGCTCTGGAAAGGATCCAGTTCCACCTGTGTTGCCAAAATAATGTATACGTGACCATATTTAAAAAAAAAAAAAAAAGAAATCATCAGTCTGAAAAGTGGTGGGAGATCAGAGAGAACATTTACATGAAATGTCTGCCTCTCCAGGCTTTTATGTTCAGATTTTGGGGGATATGCTTCTGCTGCTTAACAAGAAAAAAAAAAAAAGTGGGATTAATTTTTCCTGTACAAAAATAACTCCCAAGGATTGTGGATTAATATTCACAAGGAGCAGGAGAAGTGAAGTGCAGTGATGAGGTCTCCAGCAGGTCTTTGAACATTCTGCAGAGAGAAACCAAAAGGAAAATGAAAGTAGGGAAAACAGGATAGCTGAAATGGCCCTCGCACGCACAGAGCATGTTGCAGGGGGTAAAGAAACCTGTTACCCCTGTCCAACAGATTTACTGGAAACCTGTTACTCCCATCCAACAGATTTACTGGCAGCTACAGTAATTCCTGCAGCCCCCTCAGGTGTAATTCCTGTGCAAAGGTTATTTTTACATTCCCCTCCATAAAACGACTGTAAAACACCCTGTGTGTTCGACTGTCTCTTTAAGACTTTGGCAAGTGTTTTGGCACACTTGGGTTCTACCCTGTTCTTGTAAGTGTTGCTTATTGCTATGGCAACACTAATCAATCATCGTGCTAAAAATAGGCCTTTCATTTTTCAAGTGGTTATCTGTAGTGAATTGAAAATGCAACTGCGGTCTGTGTTTTCCGTGTGCTGCTTTCATTTCACTTGATTTTAATCTGGAAATACCCATGCTTAGGAGTGGTGATTGCTGTGACAGACCCGGGGTATTTCACTAGTCACTCCCTTGAGCCTTAAACCTCTCCCGGTTCTTCCAAAGGGGCTGCCAAATATAGAAAGTTTAAGAAAACAAAAGGAAAGAGCAGAATAGTCCCCTTATTTGTTTTTTGAGTCTCGCGGGTGGACTGGATTATAACACATTTTTCAGGGGTTTGTAAGACATTACAAAATCTGGAGGTGACAATAGATTACACACCTCCTTGGAGAGCTTTGCACAAAGAATTCTTACCATTGAAGAGGCCAGGAATCTGAAAACCTTATTCTATTACGTAGAGTTCAAGCCTAATTTTGAGCTACATTTCAATTTGCCACTCTGTTTTTCCAAAGAGGAGCCTCTTGAACTGCAGAGATAGTGAAAGGGAGAACTGGAAACGGTGCCCGGTGCATTCCTGCGTGTGCTGAGTGTATCGATCGCCTGCCAGGTTTGTGCTGGAAGAACAGGCACCCCGGGGGAGGCAGAGCAGAGAGGGAGTGGTGCTTTGGAATGGGAAAAAAAAAAAAAAAAGCAATTTTACTAAAAGGTTTATTCCCTACCATTCACTCCCGAGTTTGATTCTGACTGTTGCATAATACTTTGAATCCCTGGCTAAGTAAATACACAGCTACTAAAGGAAGGGGAAAAAACCCCAAACCAACAACTTTCTGCGTGTTGAATAATGAAGTCTTCTGAATGATGCATAAACACTTTTCTGGTTCTGCCAGAGCCCTCTGCCAATTAGTCAGAGTGCAGCTGATGAATCATGAGACACATTCTGTGAAATGTTCAAAAATTTGGACCCTGCTAAGTGTTCCTGAAAGCCAGTGAGACCCCCCACAGCTGCTGAAACAGTGGTTGGCACTCAGCTGAGTTTCTGAGAGATCTATTTGCAATGGAGTACTTTTGGGTGAATTTTGGTTCTTGTGTGGGGTGAATCCACGTTACCAGTTCCAATCTCCAGGTAGATTGTTACAGCCCTCGCCTTCATCCTAAATAGGCAGGGAGGTTGACTTTTCATAGCTTTGTGCAGAAAAAGACTTTCTGCTCTCTAACGAGGTGGCTTGAGGTAAATGGCACTTAAATTCTTCTGTAATACTCTGAAGATCTTCAGTCTTTTCTTAGTGTTTCTTTTTTTTTGAAATACAAGATTAGATTTTTTTTTTTATTATTATTTAAAGTTTAGATTCTGGGTCACAGGAACAACCAGATTCAAGCAGTGGCTTTCTGAGGTGGTACAGGCAGCCTACTGCAGCCTTAAGTTCAATATCTCAAATGGCTGCATTTCAAAGGTATCGTGACCTGAGTCATTGCTGGTAAACTCTAGAGAGTGATTGAAAATAGCAGGTATTTTTTAATAGCAAGTGACCTTGCTATGAAAAGGGAAATGTGGCATTTGGCTCTATTAAAAATTTCCTCTGAAACTGTAGCCATGCTTCAAATCAACAACACAAAGGGGTTTCATATTTTGCATTTTTATCCTCCACTGTACCTGAAACTGTGAGTGACCAAAAAGCAACTATTTTGATAAAGAAAAATGTTTTTGAGTATTGAAAACTGCACTTCATCCGACAACTCCTGAATTTCTATAGTTAGTAAGCAAAGACACTTGAATCAGAACCAGAGCCGAGGAAATTAAGGAAATGCTTTGGTAGGGGTGTTAACTTTGTATTGGCTGTAAATGGGGAAGGTGCTATGCTGAGGTTCCTTCTGTCAATGGAGTTTTCAAACCTGGCAATGGGACCATGAGAGCAGCCCCAAGTCCTCTGGTGGACCCTGCTATTACTTCACCTAGCTGAGAGGATTGCCCTGCCCAGAGCCGTTCAGGTGTCAGGGTAGTCAGAGCAGTTCCCATAGCCACCGAGTTTCCAACCAGACTGCAACTTCAAAGTTTGCAAACTCATAGTAGTCTGACCCAGATACTCGATCTTCTCCAGCACTGTAGTCCTGGTGACCTTTCCAGGTCACCTTTCCTAGTGACAGACAACTGATGTTCTGGTTTTATCAATTACTAGATTTTTGTTTAGGTTCGATGATTTTGTTTATTCTTGTAGCAAGGAAAATCACATTTTTGGTCTTCAAATCAAGAGAGCAGGTACTTAGCACGCTACCACGGGTGTAAAACATGGCCTAGAGCAGCAACCTTGAAATACGCAGACACGATGCTGGTAAACCATGCTTTCCTGATAACTGTTCTAAGCAATCCAAACAGATTGTAGGTGGTGTGGCACTCAGCTCCACCGCTTTCAGTGGCAGGGTTTCTACAAGCTGTTAGTCAGACCTAAGCATTGAGTCCTCAGTAGGGCAGCCCCAGTTACGGCATTCAGTGAGCAGCGCGGGTAACCGCTGATAAAACAAAAGATTCCTCGGCAGGCTCCCCTAATTCCCTCGGGAATGCTTTCCCCCAGGCTGCCCCTACACAGAGCTCGAGGTTGGTGGCAGCAGGAGCTCTGTACACCTGGACTGTGAACAGCTCTGTGAAATGCAGGGCTGCCATGCACTGAGTTTCTGAGATCAATAACCCAGGTTCTTTACCACTGGAGCACCATGTAGTTCTTTTCCAAAGGCTCTAAACACGGTGCAGTAGATGATGTCTGTCGTTAGGTTATGCATTTTTATTTTCAAATCTGCTTTTCATAATCCACCTCCAGTAGTAATTTACTTTTCAACCCTCCACGTTCTCCTGCAAATACAGAAAACAACTCGAACGTTGGTTTGAATACAAATCCTCCGAGTGACATCAAACGCTGTTTTAGGACGTGCTGGCACCCCTGGGTCATTCTCTCTATTTTTTTTTTTGTGACATCACATTTACAGCTTTTCTGACTGTAGGAACATTTCATTATGGAATTCTTTTAATCAACCCCTTTTATTCATCTCTTCTTCCAGCTGTCATTATATAGTTCAAGGATATTCGTTCCACCTTTTGGTTAATTTGGGAGATGCAAATGAGAACCTCATGACAAACCTTGGCACTTTGCTTTGGCTTTTAGGTTTTTTTCCAACTTTTGTCCCTGTAGTGCCTACTGTTTGCCAAGGCTTTTTGTTTTCAGATGCCTTTGTATGTCTGCCAGAATAGGAGCAACACACTGAGATAAATGGTGAAACCTCAATTGGGAGAATATATGGATTATTTTTTTTTTGGTGTTAATTTGTGTTACGAGATCCTCGGTTCTGACAGATTGCTTATAAATATTGTATATTTTCAGCTGGCACTTCCTGAGATGTATACATAGGAAATGTTTAATTGCCCACAAAATATAGGTAATAGGAGCCAGCAGATCTGTCATTGAACCCGCCCCATCCTGTACTCCACATACTGCTGATTTTTATTTTTTTTTTCATTATTTGTTGCCTCCCACGTATTCACTCAATGAACAAGTTGCATAGCTGAGAACTAGTCACAGTTCAGGCCGGATAGAAACTCCTAAATGTGCTGCTTCACAGAAATCTTTAATAAAAGGCAAAACCTGTGTAAGATCTGAAGAGAAGCCTGTGCAGGCTGGGCACCTGAAGCACCAACGTGCTGTATGGAGTATTTTGTTGTGTTCATGGGAAGACAGTTAGCACAGAAGCCTTTCATGGCACCAGAACCTTTGATTCTAGGTGTGTTTACTGAATATTGGATATCCTGTGATCAATGACTTGTTGGGTGACATCCATGGCATCAAGAATATATTTTCTTCCTTTTGAAGGACCTGGCTTCCATTTCAATTCTGTTGCACTACGGCTGACCTTCTAAAGCACCTCTTTCCTTTGTCATCAGCCCCTCCCTTAGAACTCTCCCAATTTTATCAAGTCCAAACTTGGACCAAGAGCATCGTGAACACTGAGGCATCATAATGTCCTCATTGTATAATCTTCATGTACAGCCCATTAAATAATCATCATCGTTACAAAGACAGTTTGCCATGGGGTATTAGTGATTCATCTTACAAGGAACTGGCACTTCAGTTTCTCTGTCAGGTAGTGCAAGAAAAGACTTGATGACTAATAGTAAAGATGCTGAACTAGTATCCTTCAGAGTTTGTTAGACAGCTCCTCTAGCTGCCTCTCCAAAAAGTTGGTTTGAAAGAAGGAACTGTGAAATGCTAAAGAAAATATATTTGAAATCATTTTTCCACTGGAAATATGTTGCCTAGTATTGTAAATTCTAGTTTAGATAAGCCAAGTAAATCGAGCAAACCACAGAAAAATACATCTGTTCCCATGTAAAATACAGAAATATTATCTTTAATAGAAAAACATTTGTGCGTTCTTCATTTTCTTGCATTGTTATCTAAAGGTTGGTATGGGTTTAGGATAAAGCAATTTCCACAGCAGTTTATAATCCATCTTAATTTCATTAATATGAACTTATGCTAAAATTTGTTACTCAATGAAAATTTGAAAAAGCCCTCACACATCCAAGCATGGTTGTCTCTTTGGTTAGCACCTGCAGCTAGTGAAGTGTCCGTGGATTCAGTCATTTTTTTGGATAGCCTGATCTGTGACAACAAATACCTGGTTGCTCTCAAGATCTTAGTGAACTGATTTTATAACCAGACATTCGGGACATTTGTAATCTTATGCATAGTGAGCATGCAGAGTATTCCAGAGTACTTATACTGATTTATTCATACCTTCATTATAGCATTCAGCTTCTAGCTAGAATCTATACATCCCTCCAGAATTATAAAAACCTGTGCTCTTATGTTCTGTGTACATTTACTCTTTATGTTCTGTGTACATTTACTCTTTATGCTCTGTGCACATTTACTCTTTTTCTTGAACTAATCTGAAAAAGATAAGAAAGCTGATACCAAACAGGATGTACTGAATATGTCAGCTGATGATTTTTTATGTCAAACGTATTTTTCTTCTGTTGCAGTGTTCATTTTTGCCTAAATTCTCCATTCATATAGAGACAAAATACGAGGACAACAAGGGAAGCAATGACAGTGTAAGTATGATGGCTTCTGTAGAATGTGGTTTTATCCTTCTAGCTAATCGTGGGCTATAGCTGGGGGTTGTAAGTCTTTCAGCCTGGGAAAAGGACCTAAAGAGCCTTGTATCTTTGCACCTACCTGGGTGTCCTGTTCATTAACTGCTAGCTGGTTTGCCAAGTGGTAAAGCACCATGAGATACAAGATTTGTGCACACAACTTCCTTTCTGCATCTCACATTCTGCTTGTTAATTCTCTAAACACAACCTATTTACATATGTGAGTTTAGTCCTGATGAAGGTTTAAGGTGAATAAAGAAAAGATTACTCTTTCTGTTTTACCTTTATTTTTTTCCCTGTAATTGTGTTCCAGTTTATCTGTTTCACATTATTCTCTCTGAGTAAAGGGGGTTGAATTCACAGGAGCTGTGAGGAAGAGTAAACAGGAAACTAAACAATGGTCAGAGATGAGAGATCTCAGTAAACAACTTCAAGGGAACAATGGCTGGACTACTGAAGTGATGCTTTTGGCAACCACTTACCAAAAGGTTAAAAGTTCTCAGAGTTAGAGTTCAGAGATTAAAAGGATCATTACCTATGCAAAGTCCTCTCTAGAGGAAGGGTGGAAGTGAGGAGCCTGCAGCTGCTAATCAGGACATGCTCAAGAATAGGAGGCAGGAGGTCAGTTGGAGTTTGCTGCCCTGACAGAGTCAGACAACTTCTAAGGAAAAAAAAGGCAGGCATATCAAAATTCAGCCCTCGGACAGATACACAGATATGGTTCAGGATGTTTCATTTTTATACGCTTTAAACAGTCATTTGTTGCAGACTTACAGGAAGAAGTTTCTTACAGGCATGAAATACAGGTTACAATGCCTGGCAAATTGATCTGTAATACAGAGACCGAGTGAAGGAGCGTTGGAGCTCATTCTAGAGAAAGGCAGCAAAACAGACTTTAAGGGGTCTGAGCACAGAGCCTTTCAGTTTGCAGGGGTGTCCCTCCAGCAGCCCTGTTGTGGTTGAAGAGTTTTCTTCTCCAGATGGGAGGTGCCTTTCCCTGACCCCCCTGTGCCTGCAGGTTCCCGAGTGCAAGAGCTGGTGCACGCTTACGGCAGAACCATTACACACGAAGAACAAGGAATGGTTTGGAGCAAAGCTTTTGGCAGACAGAAGCTTTCCTAGTGGCAACGTGATGGAGATTGTGCATTAGCCACCAGATACCAACAGCCTTCAGTCACTGCTAGGCTAAGCCAGACCAGTGAGAGGGGAAAAGCAAGAAGTGTGTTACGTTACCAACTGGATGAGCATTATGTTATTTCTGCACTTTTTAATGTTCACTTCTGCTTTTTGGCAGCACTTGAATTCAGAGCAAGCCCACACCTTAGGTTACAGGAGGGTGCAAACTAGTTTGCTGGTACATTATAATGTCAGTGGTGGGAAGACACTTTCTGTACTGATGATACCTAACAGGAAAAAGTGAAGCTATTTAATCAGTGAACTTTCTTTTTTTTTCTGTGTGTCAGCTTTGTGGCTAAAATAGTACAAATCAAACCCTGAACAGTACCCAGCCAGTGAATTTAGGTTAAACTAACAGAGTTAGGATACTCAGATCATGTAAATCAAAGAATCTCTGCTTGAGAGCTTTTCAAATGTAATTTTTGACAGAGTTCAGTGTGGTTATATTGTATTATATTATATTATATTACCTTTATATTGCAGTACCTGAGTCACAGGCTATTTACCAAGGTTAACAGATTTAATTGGCCCTTACCTGCACTGAAGGGAAGAAAGAGAAGCTGAGTTAGAGGGCTGCAGTCCAGCCCTAATTTCCGTGATTTTGTAATTCTGAGAGCTATGCTACTCACTAGTGTGAGCTCAATAAACCACTGGAAGATCCACATTTTTTGCTGTTGATTCAGTGACATTGATCTGGTGACACGGATGTGGCTGGTACAGCACTGAAATCTGGAAGCTTAGTAAGTATGGAAAGAGGTGACTGAGCCTGTGGAGGGGCTTCTGTTAAACCAAACACCTTGGAACTGGGCCTAAGAGTCGGTCTTGTTTCTATTACTCAGTGGATAGGCTTAAACCTCACTTAAGAAAACACAAAGTGTATTTCTCTTTTGTATCAGACAAGTTTAGATTAAATTTCACTCTGTTTACCCAATCAGAAAGCAACAGGAACCATAACATCCATTTCTACAGATCTCCATAGATACACTAGATTTTTCTTCATTGCAACTATCAACCTTGGCTGATGAAGAAACAATTAATCCAAAAACTGCTTCTGTTGATTTTGCATTCAAAATGCAAAATATACTGAATGAGTATTAATATTACAGTAATGAGGGTAATAATGCATGTCTGATTTTAACTCGACTATTTCTGGTTTTTGAGATCATCCAGGTTTTTTGAAACTCGGATCTATACCTCATTTCTGTGCTATCTAATAGAGTAGATATTGATTGTGAAAAGCAATAATTAGATATAAGGATACTAAAGCTAATTCCATTGATTAGTTGAAGAAAGCAATATAAATGTCCTTGGGTTCCTGGTGTCATTTAGCAGGCTAGTATGTTATTAGAATTATTTTATCTTACATGTTGCGTTGTCTGGTAAAATTCTACCTCATTACTGCAATATATCTTGATGCAAAAATCCTCCTGATTTTTCTTCCCAGTTGTCATGATAGAAGAAACTAGTGAAAGATGATGATAGCTGCTTTGGAACTTGATTTCTTTATATCATGGACTTTGTCATCATGTTAACCTATTTTAAACACGCTCAAAGCAGCAGCGTTCCCATCTGTTACAGCTTGCACTTGGTTTGCACAAACATAAAAACTGCCAGAAAGAACAATGGACAGTAAACCCCTTGAGGTAAAATACTGTGTAGGTGGTAATAGTGCAGCAGCATAAATCCATCCAGTTGTGATTTCCAGTGCTACAGCACAGCCAGTTTTGCTGTAACCCATCTAGATGTTCTCATGGCAACTCTCTCCTTAGAAAAACAGAATCAGTGTTGGATGAACATGTTGGTACATCAAATATTGTCACTGCTCCCTTGCAGCTTTATAGCTTCAGTAATAAACTAGACCAATGAGCCAGGCCCTTCAGTATTGCCTCTTATGGCTCTTTTAAAAAACTCAACTTCTTAGTTTAAAGAGAAATTTTATTTTTATTTTAATTTACAAAATGAAATTTCTGTAAGTTAGAATGTTTTGTAAGATGTAAATGACACTGCAGATGGTATCTGTGGGGCACGAGGAAATACTGCTTCCCTACTGCACCTTTAGCTGCTTATGTAAGTCAAGGCTGCAGTGGAAACTGCTGGGAAGAGTGGGTGCATAAAGAAGAGTGTGTCCAGCAGGTCCAGCGGGTTCTCCTTCCCCTCTACTCTGCCTTAGTGAGATCACAGCTGGAATATTGTGTCCAGTTCTGGGCTCCCCAGTTCAACAGAGACAGGGAAATACTAGAGAGAGTCCAACAGAGAGCTACAAAGGTGATTAAAGAACTGGAACATCTCTCTGATGAGGAAAGGCTGAGAGCCCTGGGGCTGTTTAGCCTGGAGAAGAGGAGACTGAGAGGGGATCTTGTTAATTTTTTCAAATATCTGATGGGGGGTGTCAAGCAGAAGGGGCCAGGCTCTTCTCAGTGGTGCCCTGGGATAGGACGAGAGGTAATGGTCACAAACTGGGACACAAGAAGTTCCACCTCAGCATGAGGAAAAAACTTCTTTACTGTGAGGGTGACAGAGCCTGGAACAGGCTGCCCAGGGAGGTTGTGGAGTTTCCTTCTCTGGAGATTTTCCAAATCCATCTGGATCTGTTCCTGTGTGGGCTGCCCTGGGTGATCCTGCTCTGGCAGGGGGTTGGACTCGATGATCTCCAGAGGTCCCACCATTCTATGATTCTATAGGTTGAGGTGCCTACAACAGACAGCTTCAGTGAACACAGCCAGCCTATAAAAGTGCCTGTTAGTCACCCAGTGCACGCTTCTTTTCCCAGGAGAAAAACCAGCAATTAGGGAACTTGCCTATAGATACACAAAGTCTGTATTGTTAATGTTAAAACCATAAATTAAATACAAGAGAATTCTTAAGGTCATTTAATTAACAAAACGGTCAGAAATCCCAGGCAGGAGTGTTCTAAGATGTTGCTTGTTTGTGAATAAATGATCAGTCCGGGTTTTTCCTGAGCAGACTTTGTTAACCTCTTTGGTTTTTATTTGGGCGAATATTGTTTTATCAGTCCATTGATTGGGCAGTGTTCTGTCACATAAGGCTAATTTTATTCTAAACGGTGTATTGCCCTCACGTTTCTCCCATCTCTATTCTTACTATTCCAGTCTACACCACAGACACGCATTTTGGCTGTTGTGGGGTTGGTTTTTTTAGTGGGGAATGCCCCAGCTTGGGCTTTCTGCTGCTTGCAAAGGATGCACCACAGCTCTAGTGGATGTTGTAATCAGAGCACAGTGACCTCGGGCACTGCAGCTCCCTGGGTGTCCTCGCGTGCCAGCGGCTAGTCCTGGGGAAAAGGTCTGAAAAGCAGCCTGTAGCTGAACGTGGAGCGAAGGTAAAGCAGAGCAGACACTGTTCAATCAAATCCCCCATTCACAGAGACGTTTCCGTTTTCCTGTTTGCTGCAGGAGGATCATTATGTTTGGCTGCCTTTTGTTGCTTTGTTTTTTAGTCACGGAATTAATTTCTGCTGATATTTGAGCAGTGAATTTTTGCCATTTGATAGCGTCTGGGGAAAGTCAAAAAGCACAGCTTGTAAAAATAACAGTAGTTGTCAATAATGGAAATTCACTGGATGTAAAGCTTAGTCTTGCTTTTTGTAACATAATGTTTTCCTCTGGAAAACTCAATGATTGGATCTGGATTATGAAAGAATAACATGTAAAATCTTAAAGCAGTGTAATCTTTCCTTTTTTGTTAAAGGGCCATGATATTTATCAGCAAGAATAACATTATTCTGAAGGGTAATGAAGACGTGGAGGAGAGATTTTGAGGCAGAGTTATATTTCCAGATGACAAAGTACAGATATCATTGGGCCAGTTTCTGTACGTGTATGTCTCAGTAACGCTGGTAAAGTCATCAGAGCTACAGCACTAATTGTCACTCAAGAATAACATACATTATCAACGTGTGCCTTGGCTTTCCAAGACAATACAGTGTTGAAAATGCACATCTCAGACCGAGCGTTTGCCAAATGAAAACGAGAGAAGATTCTGTATTCCATATAGTTATAAATTAACAGCAGTGGCACTTGGCATACGAACAGCCTGAGCACGCTAAACCAGGCAGCTAATAGCGGCTGGTGTCTGATACGCACCCGAAGTAAATGGCAGTGCCCTCATGTAAAGGTAGAAAATGCTTCCTTGACAGTCAGTTCCAATTCTCCAGCCCTACAAGTGACCAAGTGCACAGCACGGGATCATTCCTCGTGCTCCGTCCTCGGGCTGTATTTCTGAAGTGTTGGTTGGGAAACATTTGACTCAAGTAAAATAAATTTTAGGTATGGCCAGCTGAGGAGGAAAGGCATTTCTAGTTTTGCTGGGTTTAGGGTTTTTTTTCCTCCTATTTTTGACTTCTATCTTAGTAACGTGGAACTAGGTTGTAACAAACTCCAATATAGCACATGTAAATGAAATGTAAATTTGCTATTTAAGGAAGCTGCCATGAAACACTGATTTCAGCTGAAATAGATTCAGCTGTGCCCTGGCTTAGCCTCACCGCACTACAGGATATCATTCTGTAAATTGTCTGAAGGATTGCAAGGCATCGCTGCAAAATATGTCAAAATCAAAGCTGGGGGCACTCAAAGGGATGGTTTCATTTGCACTTGGACTTTTTCCGTACGCTGGGACCGAGTAGCTGTTTGTCTCCTGGAGAATTTGCAGTGAAAAATCTTCATTTTGTGAACCTTGCCCCTTCTAATTAAAATCTCAAAAAATATAGGGAAACAAGTGGAGAGGTTAGCCTAAAATTCCTTCTGTGTGAAGAGCTCTTTTTGTTGAGAGTAACTACCAATAGGATATCCCAAGAACGCGTGGCTAGCGCAGAAGATAAGATGATGCCCCTACTGACAGGGAGCATGAACAAGTAAGACAGTTGTGCAACCACTTTCTGATTTTTCTAAATGAACTACTGCAGTTAATTAGCAAATCTAGCACTTGAAATAGATGTGACTTCAAAAAACCTAATCCTAGTAAATATTATGGATAGACTATTATGGTCTTGGAACCACAGCTGCTTTGGCATAACGACATAAGAATACATTTCTCGGTTCAGAAAGTACAAATCTAAATGAGATATAAGAGATGGAATAATAGAGGAGTCGTGACGTGGAGATAAAAAGGAGCAGGGAGCAAAGCTGCTGATAAATATGTAACTGCCTCTTCCACCCTGCAGCAGACAGTGATATTCCTATGCCATTGGGTGAGCCAAATTTACTGCTTTTAGGGAGAGATTCAATCTTTTTCCACAGAAGATGTGCTCCCAGTTATGTGTGTCCACAGAAATAGTTTCAGCCAGAGAACGGGTTTGAAATTGGTCAACGGCTGTAATCTCTGCCCAAGTAAATCTCAAAAGCAAATGAATGGACTTTGGGGGTAACTGAGGTTTGAACATCACTTACTGAAAAGTTATAGACTGAATAGAACTCACCAGGTCAGGTTCCAAGAAGGTGTTCTTTTATTCTAGATCAAATTTTCCTTCAGAAAAACGAGAGTTAAATTTGACCAGGTGACACAACCTGCTAAAGGATGCTGTAAGAATGAATTGGAGGCTAGCCAGTAGTTCTGACAATGGCACTCTAAGGAGAGTAGAATTTCAAGGTGGAGAGTAGGTTTTGTGAAAGATTTTGCCTTTTTTAATAGGGGAAAAAAAAAAAAGAGAAAAGAAAAATTATTATTCTTGCAGTCCTTACTGCAATTGTACCTCTAGCTTTCACATACGATGAAGTCTAGATTTAAACCACCCTACAAATGATGGATACATAACAAGTAAGAAAAAAAAAAGAGAGATCTGCTCTCACCCAGAGCCTCACAAGGGATGGAAAAAATAGCTTCCAGAAAAAAACACGCCAATTTTCAACCCTGTTTGTTTATAGTATTGAATTTTCTAGATAGGTTGTCTTATAACTTTCACCTCTAACAACTTGTCTTTATTTCTAAATTGACCTGTTATTTAACTGTTTCCACAGGAAATGATATATCCTGTTTGTATTAGTGTTTAAAATCCAAATTAGCTGACTTATTACAGCCTTCTGACCACAAACTCCTCGTCTCTAGGCTGGTAAAAAATATACACATTTCATAGGCAACACAAAGATGAACAACTTTCCAGCTGGTAATCCCCTGAATACCTTCTTTGCTCTTGATGCTAGGAAAAAAAACAACCCATCAAAAGACAGAATCATCTATTATGAAACAAAGCCAAGCCAGACAAGCACAGATTCGACCCTCGGAGTCCTCGTGGTGTAGATGAGTGAGGAGTTTGCCAGTGTGAATGTGCTCAGTGGATGCCGCAGAGTCTGGCTTTATGCTATTTATATCCAAACCCGGTTAGCTGTGGTGATTGGCCATAAAAGTTACATTTTGGATTAGCTAGGTCTGAGTGAGGCTGAAGCCAGCAATTCAGCCTGAAGATAGAAGAAAAAGAGGAAAAATGGGAAAGGAGCTCCTAGAAAAAAAGATAGTAAATTTGTTGTTGACTTAACGTTATCTCATAACCTCACTTTCTGTTCTGGCTTTTGCTACAAGGAAAAGAGAAGCCACTAGCAATGTGCTGGGACATGTCTTTGTGGGTCATGAAAAAAATGAAGGAAAGAAATCTAACTACACCAGCACTTACATTTCTGCAGTATCCTGTATGATCTTTCTTTCCTGAGGTAGTAGAATCACCTGCCAGGGTTTGGGGGTTTTCTAATTTTCCCCAAAAGAAGCTATTGAGAATTGTAAAGATGACCAAATTCAAACCTTTCTTCCACTTTTTGTCATTCTGTGGGTGAATTAGTCTAAAGAACGATGGCTTTCCATTCCTCTTAGAAAGTGGAAGTGTATAAATGTTTGTCTGTTGTAAAAGAGCTGTCACAACCCCTCCCCTGCCAAGAAAAAACCTCAAAACCCACAGCAAAAAGGACACTTCAGCCTGACTGTTGTTCTTTGTTTTCCATTTGATTGTGTATTTTAATCTCAATTAATTACTTGGCTTCCCAGTGTAAAGCCTGTCCAGTTCTTTCCAATGTAATATTTAATATTCTGTCTTTCTACATCATCTTCTTAAGGATACAGATTGTTCTCACCACTCGTTTGCTGCACATTTGCAAATACAGTCGCACAGATTGGAAGCCTTATGCTTCTTTTCGTGGCCTTTAATCTCTTCATTTAAAACTTTCAGCTTTCTCTAGTCTCTTTGATCACAAACGCAATAAACCCATCCTCCCTACAGGTTTTAAGACAATCCCAGATTATGTGGCTAGGAGAGGCAATAAGAGAATTAGAGCTAAGAAAGAAATCAGTCTTGTTCTCTAATGACTTCTTATTTTCTGCTGCTGATAGAGTGGGAAGATTAAATCTCTCTCTGCAAATCTTGTGAGGACAATCTAAGAAGGGGAGAAGCATAAATGATTAGACAACAACTTCTGCCAGCAAAGGGAAGCGAGAATGTCGTTCAACCACCATTTGGAATGGAGTCAATGGTCAAAGATAGCCTAAGCAGCAGATAAGGCGTAGTCAAAATGGTTGAAAAACTCCTCATGGTTTTGACAGATTGGCAAAGGCATCTGTCATCCCCGCTTCTATCAAGGCATTTTAAGGAGAAAAAAAAGAACTTAAAACGATGTTACTCGGAGGTGCAGGATGTGGATCAAGCCTGTGACAGAGAAGGGCACGTTTCTTCGGAGAAATAGCCCCAGTTTAGGTCCTTGCAAATGCGCAGAGACGTGGATGTGCTTCAGTTTATTGGGCTTGTATTTAAACCATATACTGATTCAGAACCTCAGCTGACCTGGCAATGTTCATTTAAGAGAAATCTCCATTATTTTATTTAAAGCTTAGAGATTGTGGTGAAATGCATCTTATTCCAGAAACAGTTTGACTGATTTCATCAAGGGACTGCTCTGTATATCTAAATTTGGATAGGAAGCTTATGAAGAACGCCCTATATTACCTACAGAAACCCCAGCTCCAAGAAAGACAACTACAGGGGAAGGACCTGTCAGCTCAAATTTGTTCAAATAAGCAACAAGGATTGGAAGAGGAAAAGAAGTACCCTAGTAAAACCAGACTGGAGTTTCCCTTTGTTCCGTTTTCCTGCAGTTTCAGACACATGAACATTTTACATCCCGTTCACTGAGCATTCAGCGTTGCCTGTTTTATTCCGGTACCGTTAACTACCAAGACAACTTGAATTGTAGAGTCAAACTTCAGCTTTTTATTTATTCTAATTATGATTTCCTGAGCAGTGTTCCTCTCACCAGCTGGTATATTTGTTCACTGCAGTCACTGCTCACTTTGAATGCTTTAAATGGGCAGCTGCATTTCTTTCTGAAATAATGAAGTTGCATTGTTGTTACTGAATAGTTGCTGGCATTTTGTATTTTTAACTATTCCTCTAGGATGAAATGAACTGAAAATAGCAGAGCATTCACTATATTAAAAAAATATTAAAAAAAAAAAAAGGAAAAAAACAAACAAACAAAAAAAAAACCCCAAAATATTTGTGCTTCCTGGAAACCTCAGCTGTAGAACATTGTGCCCCAAAGGAAAAAACACATTGTTAGCTTGTTACTGATCTTGACAGTGTATGCACAGCTTCCCTGAAGGTTACAGCACTAATTCCTGATAGCCTTTTAACTAGTCATTATTTTCAAGTCCCAGAATCATGAGTAGAAATTTACTGCAGACGTAGCATAAGTCACATGGGTCACCAAGATGCCTAGATGATTACATTATGGGCACGGGCACAGAAGGGCACTACACTGCAAATGCAAATGGCCTGCGTGTTCAAAATCTAGCCATGATTTGCTTTGCATAGAACAAGAGGCTTGATGTTCAATACCAGGTCCCAGAGGATTAAAATGAAAATAAGCTCTGTGTGTGCACAAATGGAGTGTAGAAGTTTCCAGCTCCCACTGAGGGCAGGTCAACCAAAATTTAGTTTCTCGGTCTAACAGCAATTTAGCCTGACTAGTTCACACAAAACACTTGCATTTCATTATTGTGCCTAGACTGAAAGGATTAGAAACACCCAGAATCCAGAAAGTCGGGGTTTTTTACACAGTGATGGAATCTAGTTCAAAGATTAGAGAACACAATAAAACCAATCCTAGTTGTTGACTTTACTATTTGTGCCCAAAGTCTCCATTCCCAAAAGCACAAGGAAAAGCAGCGCTGTGAGCAGTGAGGGTTGAACACTTAACAGTCCACTGTCTCTTCATTGGACATAGTGGATTGTTCCCAAAAAAGTCTGTGGCATAATTAATTTAAACTGGTTTTAATCTGGCTTAGGAACACTTTGCTTATACGTGATCTTGAGAATGTCCATTTTCTTCCCTTGGATGTCTGCTCTGGGCTAGAGAATGTGACCGTGTCCCAGCAAAAACGTCAGGATCTCACACCAGAAGCTGTTCAGCTAAAATACACCGTGTTGCACAAGTTGTTGACATTTCTTGTAAGCATTATTCCAGGTGGATTTTGCCAGGGTGTTTGTTACCCTGTTACAGTGCTGGGTTTCTTTAACTCTTGCAGATTTTTGACAAGGAAGCTAAAGACCTGGAGCGCGAAGTCTGCTTTATTGATATTGCCAGCGATGAAATTCCTGAGCGCTACTACAAAGAGTCAGAGGTAAGAGACAAGCTGATTGTGAATTGATGAAGAAGGGAATGCACGAGGTAAAAACCTTAATAAGAATCAAAACAATTTTAGTTTTGTATGAAATCTTACCGGTCAGTAGTATTTAAAAGGCTTTCCATTACAGGGGAAGGAGATAGCAACCTCTCTATCTCGATTGCCTGACGCTCTCTTTTAGCGGATGATTTTTCCAATCTATTCATGCCCTTATCAGAACCTATCCTGTACCAGACCTTTGATATTCAGCTGAAGTCCTTCAGACTAGAAAAGGACTTTTCTTGGAATCATGAAGCTCAGTTAAGTGTTTGGAGGTCTGAGCTGGTTTAAACATTACTATTGTCCTTATTTGCATCCCTTCCCAACTAATAAGCCATGCAAAGGGACTCTCTAGGCTGAGGCAAAGCGCGGCTACGCTGCAGTGATAACAGGGCCAATGCACAGTTGCTCGTGAGCGACCATGACACAAGGCCCCAGGGGACTGAAGTGTACTACATCCTGCAGTAAATCTGCTGAAAAGCATCAATGGCAGCAGGCACGTTCACCCTCTTAAAATTCCCTTGCAAATTGCTCCCATGTATATTTGATAGCACCTCTCTGAAGAGCGGGGGGGTTTTTAGGTCAATGCCGTTCACTGTTCGAAATCAGCAGCCACCGTGCAAATGAAGATGAGGTCTCAGTGTTTTAACCTTGGGCTTGGAAAGTAATGGTTCACAAGAAGCTGCTAGAGAGGAATGATCAGATCTGTGCTTGCATTTCACTTTGAAGATAGGATTTGCCTCTGGAGCCAAGTATATATTCATAGCTGGCAATGAGTATGGCAGCTGCTTGACTATACAAAATGAGACTACATAACCATTTTTAGGACAGAAAATGAAGACTTGCCAATGAATGTATTTTTATACCATAGGAGACATTTTCAGACTAAAAAAGTCAGGTACTTGTTATCTTCCATTTATAGATCCTATTTCAAATTTTATGTATGGGTCATAAACCAAAATTGGGTCTGCAGTAGAATGAAAAGTAATGTTATTAGTTTCCTTAGGTAATGAAACACATCTGTTTAATACCAAAAATTATACAACACCTCGTGAAACAGCTCATTGGTCCCATCATCTTATCTGAACATTCTGGTCTTCTGGTTCCATTTAGGAATGACTGCTGCTATTGAACAGGTCAGTCTTTGACTGTGTTTTAAAGAAATCACCTAAGATTTTTAATCTGGGTGTGTTCACTTCCAGAAATGGTAAACATGAAGGGAACAGCTACCCTCTCAGCTTTCCTTCCCATTTTGAATAGCCAACTACAAAGCACGATTTCCGTATGATCTAGAAAGCCAGCCTCATGTTAAGTGAGAACAGAATTTCAGAGTCCTTGTTTTGTTACTTCAGGGACAAATCTAAAGCCCTGATTCCAAGCGAAATGGAATTTTATATGGGTTTAAACAACAAAAATAGCCCAGCATCTGTTGTTTTTTTTGTACCGATGGATGATTTGTATGTTGGCTACCAAACTGTTTCAGAATTCTACAAAACAGTAATAACACCTTAGCATTTAACTGTGCACTTATCATAATTGATACAGAATTAATAATAGTTGAATTCAGCATTTTATGAAGTTCTCAAACTATGAGGTTTTCATGCTGCCATATGATGAACATGAAGCTAAATTCCCATTTCTGATGAGGCCTCTTACATAATTTAGGGACTATAAAAAGATTTTTAATGTTTGTAAATGTAATTTCCATCTGTTTTCAATCAGAACAGAATAAAAAAGTAACTCTATGTAAATGAGAAATGGTCTGTGTTTTCCAAATAGCAGTTTCAGAAATAACTGAAAACCATTTACTGTAAGCTTTTGAAAGGTATTTTAGTTACACTAATAACAACAATTTAGCTGCTTTTAGATCATTTAATCTGAATTGATACTAAGTTTAAAGATTAAAAGTGAAGTACAATCCTCAGGATTTAAGAATTAGATCACACGGGATAAGTGCTCTGACTCCCATCCAGAAAGGCCAGTGAGACTGATTTAAACTTCAGGCACGTTAATCATCTCTTCCTTTCCATGGATTTTTCACATGCTTAAAATTAAGCAAGTTCTGTATCAGGGTCAGCATACTTAGCAGCTTCTAGAAATGAGCTTTAAATTTCTTTTATATCCAGTTATTTCTTTTTACATCCTTTTATATCCTGCATCCCTCTTCAATTAAAAATGTATTTCCATTTTTAACAGTAAATTTCATTATTTAGTTGCATTATTGTGTACTAGAGAGGTAGCTTAAATATTTCAAACCTTTCACAGACTACTTCAACTCTTTGCTCTTTGTTAGTGCTTATGAGCCTGCTTGTAGATGTGTGATTTCACTAATTACATTGTTGCCATTAAGCTAGTATTTGTGATTTCCATTATTTTTAGCTTTAAAGTGCTCACTTATCCTTCATAAGCTGTTTGGGTCACTAGCGTACGTTTTTCAGAGCCTTCTGTATGAAGAGCCCCTTTCTACAATTTGGCTGTGACCTTTCTTTGAGTAAGTGCATCAAATAACTTGTTGATTGCATCAGAATGAACCACAGCAGCTTGAGTGGTGGGTTTTCTCACTTACATGAACAGCAGATGCAGTTGTGTGTGTATGACATGGGTATCAGCAGTAGAGGCAGTAACCTGGCAGTTACAACAGGAGGGTTCAGGAGACATCCAAGGGATCCACAGCATCATGCTTGCTACACACAAGCAGAGCAACTGTTCTCTGCTTCCTGGCACCTATGAGCTAAAAAACTCTTTTTCAGTTGTCCTGATGTGAATCTCATAACACATCTATATTCTTCTGTCCATTGTAACTTGCATAATAATGACTCACACATAAGAAGACAAATGTATAAAACATCTTCATATGCATAATATTCCATTTGAATTGCATGCCTCGTTTTGACTTGTGCCAGTACTGATGACAGAGGAAAAGTGTTCCTTGAAAATGTCCTGACAGCTGAAGAGAAAATGATTGAATTCAACTTTGTGCATATCTGCATTTTCTCTCCTTCCAAACATTAACTAAAATTGAAAAGCAAAAAATACAGTTAGCTGGAGGCCTAAGGCGAGCTGCTGTTTCGTTGGGGAACACTGTAAAGGAACTTTTGCCAATTTTACTGAGTGATCTCTTGACCAGAATCATCCAAGAGATTTGAATTCCCTGAAGAATGGAGGGCTAAGCTGTCAGTGCATGCACAAAAGAACTTAAGTCACCGAGTAAACAGTGAATCGGGAGACAATTTTGTTAGCTCCTACAGACACGTACACAGAGTCCAGCTCTGTGTGTGCCCAGTTATACTGATCCCTGCTGTCACAGGAGTTGCCTTGTAGAAGACTGAAGGAGATAAAACTGCAGCAGTTCTGAGTGTCCCAAGGCAGATGACTTAATATTAACTTAATGACCATCTACAAACCTCATTGTCAAGTAGCCACCAGAATACTTAGCAGTGCTGCCACATCTTAAATACAGCTTTTTATTTGTGGTTTGTTTTTTGTTAACAAGCCTGGACCTAAAACTCCTTAAGCTTTTAAGATTAAACGTGAGGTTCCAAATTGAGAATTCTTCAATCTAGATCCAAGCTGACAGGTTTGCCTGTTTTTCTGTTTCCAAATCGGAACGCACAAATTACATTGAATAGAGAATTTTCTATTTCTGTATCAAAAAGATATAAGCCTACAGGTAAAAGTAGTTGTACATTTTGTAAAGTCATTTCCTTGTGACTTTGCCAGCAGTGCATGTACAATACCAGCCATGCTGTATTCCCCATACAGACATATATATTTATCTGAGTTATAGAAAGGAATAAAACTGAGCTATGCTGAAAAGTGAGGTCCTCAAGTGGATCATTCAGTGAAATGAAACATGTACTGTAGATGTGAGCTACTGAGCAAAATGTCCTTTGTGAACATATTCAAGTTCTCAAAATTAACAGTGTCTCACTTCCTGTTTATAACAAAGCAGTTGAGGGTTGGTCAAATGGAATAAACTTTTAAAGTTACCTCCAAACAGAAGGATTCTGTGCAGCTGCTGCAGTTTTCCTCTTCAGTTGCTGGCTTTGCCTTGAACACAGCTGCACTGTTAGAGGTCCAGCTTACAACTGTCCAGGTGCTTTCAGAATAACAAAACCTCCATCACATTACAGAGCCAGAAAATGATGGCTGTTGCAGTGATACAGCTGCCTCAGCCCCCACCGTGGACGGGTGCGACGTATCGGTTCAGTTCAGCACAGGGCACAGCAAAAACACAGCAACATTTCCTCCTCCTTCCTAACTTCAGTTGTGAGCTTACATAAAGGCTGTTTGGATTATCATATTTTAACACTTCGGAACTGTCCCAAGAAAATACATTTTAATGGAAATTCAAAAAGAGAAAACATGAATGTCTTTAAAAAAGCAACTCCACATAACTGTCTGTAGTAGCATCTTTACATCAACAGATCTTTGCAGAGCCCTAGCTGCATAAGCTGAAATCCAAAACTGTGCAACTACAGCTGATGGTGAAATGCTAGATCCCCTGTATTAAAACCATAAAGGATTGGTTCTGAAATTCAAGATCAAACAAAATGGTCTTCAACTTAAAGGGGGAGGAAAAATTGACCACACTTCAAAAGCACCGTGGTAGAATGTATTGCAGCACGAGTCTGAAAAAACAGATCCATATATTGGAAGGAAGGAAGTATGGCTTTGTTCCTGGGACATCTGAGTACCTTCCAGTAAGAGAACAGGATGCGTGGCATAAGCCCACTCAGATTTGGAAACGTTCTGTAAACAATGATTGCATTTCATTATTGAAATTAAAAAAAAAAAACCCCAAACATTTCAGAATTATATCTGAAAAGGGATTGCAACAGCCCAGTTGGTGTTTGCCTCCTGGGAAGGGGGTTGCCATTCCACATTTGATGCCCGTGACATCTGCAGTCCACGAGGAAGGTTAAGTAAATAAATTCTAAATGTCAATAATGGAATCTCCAACAATAAGCACGTTGAGCCAGGGCCTGCCAGACACGGCCTAAGTAAGAAACAGGGGAAGAGAGCTGTGTTTGAAACCATATCCATCATACTGTGGATTTTGTTTCATTGTAATTTTACATTTTATTCTCAAATAAGCCCAGCTCGTGGGTAATGATGTTTCTGCTATGTTAGCAGAAGTGCTATTTTTAAATCACTCTGCACCTGGCAATAATGTATCGCAAATACAGAGTAGGTTTTGCTTCTCAGTAGCAAAAGGATTTGCCAGATGGGCTTTCCTAATAAATTGTGTCTGATAAAAGGACGAGAAGGTTATTTAAACAAAAAGATTTTAGTTATGCCATTACATTTAAAACAGATTGAGGATTTTGCCAGTAGATAAATGATGGGGAAAACAGTGAATAGATGCAGTATTCTTTGGATGATGGCTTCTCCAGAAAGAAAAGTATGGGTGGCTAAGTGCAAAAAAAAAATAACAAGGCGCACAAAATAGATGATCTAAATAATAACATAAAAATGGGGTCAGATCAAAGATCAGCTTGTCCAGTTTCTAGTCCCTGACAGAAGCGTTGTGGCACAACTCCTGCCTAGAGAGTGTGCTGCTTTGCTCTAGCCTGGTGCCTCTGGTGTGTGAAACTGCCATACCTGTCACAGGAGGAGTAGGGAACGGCCAGGATCTGGTGCAGGCAGGTGCTCAGCGCTCCCTCCTGGGATCTGGAGAGATGTGAGCACAGCACATGAGTTTAATTTGTTCTGTCTGACTAACCTCATCAGTGAGCTACCACAGGAAAGTCAGGAGGAGCAGCAGTGCTGGGTACCAATATTATTTCTACTTGCATTTAATAGAAAATTATCATCCCGGCTTCCTCTTTTATTTTTCCTTTTTTTTTCCAAAAGGACCTTATATGCCTATTTGCAGAAAGGATTCCACATTGTGAATCTTAACCTGGCAATCTGAAGCCACAAGATAGGTACACAAAATCATTCTGGGTTGTGGCTTTCACATCAAAGGTCCCATTGATTTCAGTGAGCTTTGGATCAAACATTGACAAGCAGAAGATGAGTAGTCCTGGTCACAGCTAAGGTCCTTCTGGCAAGGGGTGCTCCCTGGGGCTGTGGTCAATAGCAGAGGCCTAGGAGAGGTGTAAATAAAGGGAAAATATACAGATAAATACAGAGATTCTTCTCCTAAATACCTCCTCGTATGAACCATAACACAAGCAACTGCTGAGCCAGAATTTGTGTCTTTCTAAAACAGTCCCAAGACTTTAAACCCCTGGTTTTTTAGCATCTGGGTCTAAAGCCCAGCAATGTCAGTTTTCCTCTGTAAAACACTCATGCCCTTTGAATCGATGGCCCAGGAATTTAACTCTCAAGTTGACTTTGTTTAACATTGCTGTGTATCTGGCATCCCACTACTCAGCTTATACGTAATCTTCGAGTGGTAGCTCACCCGAGCGAGCACTCGGTGAAATCTTTAACACCTTGTTCTTTCACACAGTGGTCTGGAAACCCGTTCCTCTGCTGTCTTTCTGTCCGCTGGCTTCCCTTCGTCAGTCTGCAGTTTTATTAGAGTATCAATTTATTAATGTTCTCAGAAAGGCAGGCATTTCCATAAGAGCTATTAGATACACCTTGCCCATGCTGTCCACCATTGCCTGGCTCTTTGCTTGAGACTGTTCAGCCAATTTGTGACTAAACCTCTTGTCCTTCAAGAAAAATGGACATGATTAAGGGAAGCAAAGATGCCATCTCTGGGTGAATCTGCAGCTGAAAGCGATGCCATGGATGAGCTGCATTGCAGTAAGGGGGTCATTTGTGGGCCATCAATGTAAGAAAGATTTCTACTAGGAATCCCCTTGTCTGCTGTGTTAACTTCACCAAAAAAAAACCAAACAAAGCAAAGCAAAAAACTTTCTTTCACTACATCCAGAGGGGTCTTGCAGTTTAAATGAGACATTGAACAGTCATGAAGGGTAGCTGCTCATTATTTTTTATTTATAAGTTCTGAATACTTGGTACTGACTCAAATTCATTACATAAAATCCCTTTGGATGGCATTGAAGTTATTCCATTATCGTTCTGGTTATCGCTGAAGGGATGTGAGTTATAACACTCAGTGTTATTAAAGGGCACATCTGAAATGCTTGATCAAAACAGGGGCTCCATCACACTAGCCCTGCATGTGTAAGGAACAGCAGACCCCTCCTTACAGGAAACTACCTTCCTTTGATTTTCTTTTTTTAGAAATACTTATTTTACACTGGAATCTTTTGCAGGAATATTAGAGATCATATTTTCTGCAATTATTTCTTTACTCATGGAACCATCCACCAGAATTCTACATCTTTCTGAATATTGTATCTTAGTTCTTACCTTTTTAATTTTCCTCATTATTATGATGATATTGATTGCTTCAGGCAATGATCACGTTATAAAACAACTCTTTCAACCAGCAAATATCTAGATCAATCTGAGGTCAGGTTTTATTGAGTGAGAAGATTGGCAGCAGCATATGACCATGAGCTGTGATGTGCCGTGGTACGTTGCTCTGAGATAGAATGACGATGAATTGGGGTTTATGACAATTTAAAATCAAAACCTTGTTACACCGCGAGCTTAAAGTTCTATTTAGAGAAGAGTATGTCAGCAATAAAAGCAATGACTTTCACAGAGGAGGAAGACTATCACCTCATTAGAGCTTTGTAGAGAAGCTTTGATGACAGAGCTTCGGTTTAAGGGCAAAAGCAGAAGCCGAGTCAGGAGATAACTAAACATTAGGGAAAAGGAACACTGAATGGTATCTAAGCTCACACTAGATGAAAGAAAATGAAAATCAGAGTAGTCTTGTCAGGTTTTTGTTAGTTTTTCTGCTGATTGTCTTCCGTTTAGCGCACAATTGAAGCATATACTTATGTCTTACTGCTTTTGTAACAATGGGTGGACTGAAAAGGTCTTCCCAGGTCTCAGCTTTGGGGAAGGCAACACAGATGAGCACTGCTGGTTATTCTTGAAGACAGATTTTTAGAAGCTCCACTATGAATTTACTGAAATTACATTATTTTCAAGTTTTGAAAATCAATGCTTAACTGTAAATTCTTTCTGTGTACAAGATGTAATTAGCAGGTTTGGACATCAAGTGAAACGGAATTATATCAATATGGAAAATAACACTTTGATAGGAAAAACTGTCTTGTACAGATAAAAGTAAACTTTAAAGATGCACTAAAGTCCTTCTTGGGTTTTTTTTTTGGTCTTGCAGTTGTAATTTTGGCTCCAATTTATTTGATTTTCCAGTTCAGAGTGAAATTGGTTGGTGTTTTTTGCCCATAACTCAGCTGTAACCAGAGGTAGCTAAACTGGGGGATTTTCATACTTAGCTGGTCACCTGGATATACAAGTTGACTGAAAGCTGACAATGGCATTCCCAGGGTCACACCAGTGTTGATGTGTCATCGGTGTTGATGTGTCATTGGTGTTGATGTGCTCAAACTGGGTATGATTTCAGGAAGACGGGCATGGGTAGAAAGTACTAGTAAGTCACACTGAGGGAGTAGTGGAAAGCCAAGCTCTGAAGAAGCAACATCTTTATTTATTTATTTTCTGGAGGCCATAAATAACACCTGGAGTGCCTTGTATTGTACTGACTTGCAATAACACGTTTTCCTTGAGCAGAAAATGTCCTAGATGATACAATTGTCAAAGCATCTCCAAGAATACGCTGCCATCGATTCACTGGCTGTTGGGTGAAAGACAGGGTTGGATTTCAGCATATCCTAGTGTTTATTTAGGTCCATTTCATATTGGTTCTTCCTGATGTTTATTAGCATGTTTTCATCTTTTATGTCTTATCAAAACAGTTGCTTTAGCAAATTGACAGACAGAACTTCCTCTCCTGCATTTCCCGGTATGTTTTTGTCTTTTGCAGGATCCTAAATACTTCAAGTCACAGAAGACTGGGAGAGGCCAGTTAAAAGAAGGCTGGAGAGAGACCCATCAGCCAATTATGTGTTCCTACAAACTTGTGACTGTGAAATTTGAAGTCTGGGGACTTCAAACCAGAGTAGAGCAATTTGTACACAAGGTCAGTGAAACAGGAGCTGTTTCTTATCCTTTACATAAGCAGAACTTGAGTACTACCCAGCACAGGAATGTAACTATGGCTGTGCAGAAGCTGGGCAGTTCAGCCAAATCTGCTTTCAGATCTCACTTAAGGTCTGAGAGATCTGGAGCAGAACCAAGGGGTTCATCTCTGGGTATAAACTTGAGAAAGCCTGGAGCTACTTAGGTCTAAGGTTGAGAAAAACTATCAATAACATTTTCAAATACTGTGATAAATATGTGAGCTAAAGTATTTACAAACATACATGAGTACTGTGTGTGGAGCAACAATGTGCAGAATTCCTTACAAACGGGTAGTGGAAAAGTCTTCCAATCAGTCTACTAAAATATTCATGAAGGAATGGCACAGCAGCCAAATGATTACATTTTTCAGAGTATTGACTTTCTACATGTTTAAAAAACTAACAAGGAAAAAGAAGAGTTCCAGAACATCTAATTGCTGAAAGAGTAATAGATTCTGTACACACTCCCAAATGGCTTCCCGTGCTAGTCAAAGTCATGTTGCTGCGTTCCAGTTTTGGCAGCAGATCCACTTTGGGTGGGACACGGGACTACAAGACCTTCCAAGCCCGTATGTCTGACTCTCTAGGGCATGTCTTTTTAGCCACGAAACCGCCGGAATATTTTTCACTTGAAATGATGCTGAAAGACAAGAGTGTTAGTTTTCCACCGTGGTTTTGCTGCGGAGGTAGCTGACCTTCCCCTTGTTCCGCAGGTGGTCAGAGATATACTATTGATCGGTCACCGGCAGGCCTTTGCCTGGGTGGACGAGTGGTACGGTGAGTATTCTCCATCACTATTCTCCATCACTATTCTCCATCACTATTCTCCATCAATCAGTATTCTCCATCAGTATTCTCCATGTTCTCCAGTCAGCCCCATTTAAAAGGGCTTACGACTATTAAGAGATTCACATTTGCTTTCCTGGATCACGGGGTCCAAGCGTAAGCTGTTGATGAAGGAGATGGAGCTGTGTTCAGTTTCTCTGTGACATACTTTGCTCCTTTCCAGCAGGCTCTTTGTTACAAGGGGAGGCTGTATTTTGGGTAGGCAGCGCCCAGCCGACGCCTTTACACCCCATAGATCTCAGTGTACACGCATCGGTCCCCGCACCCCGTGTCGTAGGCAGATAGAAGCTGCCCCTGCCAAGAGCCATCTATATGGAGAACCATATGCAGGTTGACTAAAGCTTCTTATTAAGACTGCATTAGCATGCAGTCATTTCCATACTGCAGACTCCTCAGGCCCCTGATCCAAAGCTATTTCCACAATTTCTGCTTTATAGAAAAGCTTTAAATTGCTAATGCAGATTGCAGGAAAGACAAGATGGAGCTCTACCATCCTTTCTGAGAAATGGCTAATGTAAAGCCTACTGGGTCTGATTGAGCAGCAGATGCACACAAACCTGTTTGGAATCCACGACCCAGCTGTAGCAATGGGCACTTCTCATAGTGCAGAGCAATGGAAATAGCCATGCAGCCAATGGCATTTCATAAAAGCAGCTCACGGGGTTTGTGGCTTTTGCCTGTGTTTTCAGTAGGTTATATCCACAATCACAGATACTCCTAGAACAGTTTCTGAGGCATTCCTGTAACATACAACAGGAATCTGGAAATAGAACGTTTACTTTGACTGCCCTTAAGCTTCAGGAAACACTGCTTTGGGCACTTCCTGGGTAAGAATGACACGTGTCTTTCAGCCAAACTCAGGAACATTCTGCATTGCTTAGAAATAGTCCATTAGCCCAGCTGGTGCAAACACATACACCCAGTGCACGCTTCATACACCTCCAGGATTTTACACCAGAATCTAACAACAAACTCGTTGTGCTTATTTTTTGAAAACAGAGAACAAATTGCTTTAGAAATCACAGTGTTCTTGTAAATTTTGTGCCATAATGGATGATAAAAATACTGAAATCTCCTAAAGATATCTTCTATTTTTGGATAGCCATGAACTAGTAAGAGAATTTTGTACCCAGTGAGAAAGAGTGCTTAAGAGATTTTTTTTCTTTCTCATTTTTTACCTGAAATACAGTGATGCATTCTTTTCTCCGTACAAAGTCAGGGAAACTGATGACTTTAAATAAAGAAGCCTGACTTCATGTAGAACTGAAGCCCACAAATTTGCCCCAGAGCTACCCAAAACATCTATTGAAGCGAGACGTAAATGTTACTGGGAAGCAATGAGTCATCTGTAATTTAGCAGAGTTATTGATAAGAAGTGAGTTGTCATGAAGCTAAACATACAGAACAGGTTTAGCCCCAAAACATTTAACCATAGATTTTTCCCTTCTTAACTCTGAATGCACCCTGTCAAAAATAGTCTTTCCACAAATGAAATATTGTGATATCCACAAATCTCGTGTTTTTTTACTGTCACAGTGAGCCTTTTTACTAAATAATAATGTGTGCTTTTGGAACTTAATTATCAGGCTGAGCACAACACTTAGAAAATCTGGGCTTGCTAAGATAGATCTGAAGGAAGGCTGAGGACAGAGCGAGATGTATGAAAAAATGAAAGTGCAGAGAGTTAGTTCAGGTAACTGCAGACCTCACACCACTGCACTGCTCGGAGGTACAACACTTGGTAACACTTGCTGACTAGAAAATGAGCATTTCATTATCTAAAATGAGTGAGATCTGATTTGTATACGTCCAGTTGGGTTTAATACATATGATCTATAAAACTCTTGCAGTGAAGCTCCTGACATTTTTATGCGTGTGGGGAGAGTTTTTCAAACACATAATTTTTAAAGTGGCCGTGTCCCTTCGGTGTGCCTGTTACCATCTTCCAAAATCAAAGTTTGAGAAAGACTTGGAGGTCATGTTAGTCAGCTAAAGTGAATCAAATAATCAGTGTAATAAGATCAAACAACATGTTCTGTCATGGATATTACTGCCTGATTACTGCTATTGATACTGTAAGTATGAATGTGTCTTGTCATTAAATTTACTAAACTGCATTTGGCTTTGTTGTTAAGAAAATCTATTTTCACAGTGTAATTTACTAATAAAAAGCATGTTCTGTGCTTGGCAAAGCGCACCCTTCGCATGTTACTGACCTCATGGCTTATGAGCTTGTTCTTCATTCCAGATAACAGTAAAAGACTTAAAGAGTGCAAGTTAGTGGTATTCCATGTTTCCTCCCAATCACAATTTCAGACTGCATTTTCACTGATGCAGTATTACATTGTGCTACTAATAAAACAGCTCAAGTTATAGCTTTCCTTAAAAGCTGTCTCGTAAAATGCAGCGAGAACCTCATCTCACATGACAAGGAGTGGTGTGATAAAACAAAGAGACAGAAATCCAAGTGGCACATAATTGAGAGAACATCGATAGCCTCAAGAACAAAACTGCCGTGTGCATTACCAAAAGGGGTTCCCATTTGCAAGTAGATTGTGCTAACAAATAGCTCTTCAAGTTTTATGAGTAAAAAGTTGATGGCTGTTTTCAGGAAGCTCTGAAATGATCAAACTATTGTAAAGAACAGTCCAAAATTTTGACAGCCTTCATGTTCATTTGCATGCTACTCCCAAGTGGGTTCATTGAAAGCATGGGAATACTCAGATGAGTACGGTCACGAGTCAATTAATTGGCTTCTTTCTGTTTTTACTGGAAGTGTGGTTTATGACAAATCTTTTGAAAATCTGGAATAATTGCTTGGAGTTGCATAGCAAACAGCTAACAGGTTATGCGCTAGTCGGACAACACCAGGCATGCCTAGACAATGATAAATGATCCTGCCCGTAGATTCAGCCTGATTTGTAGAATATTTCTGATTTTTACAATTCATTAAATTGCCCGAGGCTACAGAACTGTTAACTTATTCACTACTCATTCACTCACCAGTATAATTCAATGTTAGTTTCTGGAATCTAAGCCGATGTGCGTTCTAACAGTAAGAGTGTTTGCTGGTTATGAGATGTACTGTGCAAAGATATTATAAAATCTTTTGGAAAGGGCCTGGAAAGGTAAGTAAATATTTAGAATATTTCTGTATCTATCCTTTACTCCAAGGGATCTTCTAAAATCTTTTTAGAAGATCTCGGCCTTTGCTGGGGCCTGCACTTCGATACTTTTCGCCTACCTTACGTTACACGGATACTCCTAAACAATTTCCACTCCTTCCTGTTCTCTGACTGCCTTTGACTTAACCTTCACACCTTCCTTGGCTGATAACAACTACCTTTATGAGGCAATTTTCATAAAGCTAGTTGCTCCATGCTTTTTTTTTTTTCAATCCTTTTTTTGGCTTCTGCTGAAAGACTATGCATTCTTAGAGCCTTCTCCTTAAAGAAAAGAGAAAAAAAGAAAAGTTTGTACTGCATCAATGGAAAATGCCAACAATTTTGAACTTTTTGCAGATATGACTATGGATGATGTTCGAGAATACGAGAAAAATATGCATGAAAAAACCAACATTAAAGTTTGCAACCAACATTCATCTACTGTGGATGAAATAGAGAGCCATGCCAAAGCAAGAGTATGTCAAGTTTTAAAACATATTGCCCGTCCTCAGCTAAGACACCTGTGCAGATCAGAGAAGAGCAACCAACCAAACTCGCTGACCAGTCAATGGAATTCTGGGGAGGTTTTGCTTCAGTGGGAGGAGAATCTTTCTCCATGAAGTGCAATCCTGCCTTTCCTTTGCACTCTAAACTGCCACTGATACAAGAAAGGGTGGGGTTGGGCTCACAGACAACTCCCTTGTCTTTCAGGAAAACGCAACTTTCAAATGTCAGTTGAATGCATAAAGAGGAAGTTAAACAGGAGTTTCACTTACTGGTATTTGAATAGTTAAAAAATGCAGGAGTTTGGAGTGCTTCAGTCAAAAAGCCAGGAACAGGGGGAGTGGAAAATTTCTAAGGAACTGATAAAATCGTTTGTTTCACCAGGAATAAAAAAAGCTAATGAATTATTCACTCTTTTCAAACTAATTTTAATGCTGTCATTGATTAGCTACCAACAAGGTGAGAAGTGTTTTTGGAAGTAACAGCAATTTGTGAAGAAGGGTGGGTTTCTGTGTAGGTTCTTTCATTCAGATTCTGGAAATTTCATGAAGTATTTAACTTCCTAATTTGGCCACCTCAAGCAGAGGCCTAAAACGAGAAATTACTCTCCGCAAATACAAAAGACACAGAGGAATTTGCTTTTGAAATGTTATTATTCCTTTATTTCTAATATCTGTGCTGTAGGACTCGGTGATGGTTTTATTCATGTCATGAGTGTGGGGCCAGGCCTGAAGGGCTTGAAGTCTTTCCTTTGTTCTTACTCGGGGGAAAAATTGGCACCAGCCTGAGATGTTGTCTGAGTAATAACCACGGATTTGTTTGTAATGCTGCAGCTCCGTTGACATCAAGGTTACTCCTTAGCTGAGCAGTAAATTGCCAGTCAGTTCTGACTTTAGCTCTACACTTCAGGATCTGGCTTTGAATGAAGTCTGCCATCCTTAGTTCCCACGTGGAAAAGCTGCCGTTGAGGTCAGAACAGAATTTGTCATTAATGAAAAAAAAACCAAGAGAGTCTGAGCCATCTTAGCTCAGGGTAAGGATGTGATTTACTTGAGTGTATATCAGAACAGAAGGGAATTTATAGCAAGTATAAGCTACAAAGCAAAAGTCAGCTGAAAGGACAGTATTTCATGTCTGAATTGAAAATGAACAGTCTTGGAGGGTATCGCTTAGCAAGACTTTAATCAGTCTTCACTTAATGGCCAGTAAACAGAGGAATCTTCCCGTCCTCTTTCACTTTCATTTATCCAAGACAGCTTTTGTTTCATGTTGTACAGAAGTCCTCAGTTGAAAACAGCTGAAATGAATGCCCGGGCTCCCTTTGATGTCAGGGTTCTTTTAAACCCTTTTGAGTTCAGAAACACTACACGCACTGTTGCAGGGTAGGAAACCAAATGCAGATCAGCAAACCGGGTTCAAATCTATCTCCAACACAAGTAGGTACCGTTCCTCTTGAGACCAGCTGTTTATTTCCACCACCTAGATTTGAAAAGAAGCTCTGTCCTCACTCCTAATACCTGGCAATGTAGGCTGAAAAAGTGCCTGGAGTGTCATCTGCAGGGGAGAGCGAAGGCAGCTGGCAACACGCATCCTTCTCTTTATTGAAGATGATGTTGTAATGCAACATAAAGCTGCTTCTCTGTAGCTTTTGCAGCCAAGGCTAGAGATGTGTGCAGCTGGCTAATAGCAAAAAGTATGGAAAGTACAGCATTTTGTCACAGATACGTGTCCTGGTCTGAGTTAGTTCTGGCTGGTGATTTTACCTGTCGGCACCGTTGACAGTCCCGTGCCTTAGACGCCTAACTGCAGGAATTTTAAATGGACTAAAATGCTAGTGGCTTTATTTCTGCCACTCTTCTTGAGCTTTCAGAGCTCAAACAATCTACGAAATGACTTAATGAAACACTTCACAAATTTACAGTGCAAACCACCACGTTCATTTCCGGTTGCTCTGTGGACATCTCGCAGGCAACGCAGACACGAAGCAGCAGGTTTTGGAGAGGAGCCTTGCTGATTTTTTTTTGCTCGGCTTAACAATTCGTAGCAGATGGCATTTGGTTGGGGTTTCATGGAAAAAGTTTTGCCCAGCTCAGCTCAAAGCACATCTCTGCTGGGCTCGCTCTGCCCTCTTGTGGGTTCCTGCAGCGCTGTGCCATGTTTGTCACCTGCACAAGAAGACTTCTGCTGCTTGCTGGGGACCCAGCCTTCCACTCCAAAGTGTCTTTAACCTCTCGCGTCATTTTGCCTCTATTTTGCAGGGAAATAAGCAGTGGATTTGAGATAAACATTTAAGTAGAGTTTCTGGGTGGGGAAGTTGGAAAGCACGTTGCGGCTTTGCCGAGTGAGAGGCCGTTCCTCAGGCTTTCTTAGGAGAGAAGCAAAACGGCCTCAGTTCTCTGCGTGCAGCTGGGACTAGAAATCAATGGAAGCTGTGCATGGGGGGAGGGAGAATTTGTCATCCCTTGGTGATTCCAGGAGACGAACAAACTGATGACAGCCCTTTACTTGTTTGTGTTCATAATCCAAATGAACAAAAAAAACCCCCTCAACCCCTATCAGTTTTATTTTGTTTGAAGTCCTGAAGAATTCCACCTGCTGACTGTGTGTCTAAGTGTATTGTTTAATTGCCTGTGAACCAGCTTGACTTTTCCAGCAGTTCCAGAGGTAGCGATCTTTACTGGGTTCAGAGCCAGGCAGAAGAACCATTAGTATGTGATTAATGTGCATAACTTCATTTCCTTTACCTTGGCTGCTTATTGTGCTCCGATCAACGCGCACAATAGGCAGGCATTCATGTGGAGAATCACTTGAACAATATGTATGATAAGCAGCCATTCCCGGAGTTAGAATTTGGATGGAAGTAGTTCAACTGAGTTAATGAAATGATCATTTGGAATTATTCTAACATGCCTTTATCTTTCTTTCCTTCTTCTTGGAGACATGACAATGGATGAAGTCCGAGAGTTTGAAAGAGCAACTCAGGAAGCTACCAACAAGAAGATTGGGGTTTTCCCACCTGCAATATCTATCTCTAACATTTCCATGCCTTCTTCAACCCGCAGTGCTCCATCTAGTGCTCCATCAACTCCTCTCTCCACAGATGCTCCTGAATTCCTAACAGTTCCCAAAGACCGGCCTCGGAAAAAGTCTGCTCCAGAAACTCTCACCCTTCCAGATCCAATGAAAAAACCCCTTTAAATTAGCCCAGCATGTTCCCTCCTGATAAGCCATGTCTACCACGGCAAGAGTGACGTAACTCAACTTCTGCAAAGGTCATGGTGGTTTGTTCGTTGTTTTTCCTTGCTTAAAATAATCGTACTGGTGTGGAAAGATCACTTCTTTCCTCAGACTTGATCCTTAAAACCTTCAGAGAAGTGCATGCAAGAGAATGTAGTTTACATATTCCTAAAGTAGTGTTTCAAGCCATATGGTGCATCTTACTGACATATAATGACATAGTCTGAGGGGAACCCTATAAAAGCAAATCAATCTTTCTGTAGCGGTATTCTACCTACAAATCCTCCTCTAGGTCACAGCATTTATAATTAGGAGTAGATATTTAGTAAAGCTGCCAAGGACTTCTGAGGCAAATTAGTGCCAACTAGAACGCGGGGTTAACAGGAAAATAAAACCCTCCCATTTTCTTCTTTTATAACCAATTTTAAGATCCTTCCTACTCTCAGGCTTCTCCTGTGCATTCATCAACTGTTGGCCTGTAACTCATTGTGCTTGAACACCAACAACGATCACTCAGATTCACATTTTGCTTGATATGACTCAGGATTCGGGGCCTCGCTAAAAAAACACAAAACTTTTCAAACCTAAAATATTGCTGTATTGAAGCCCCAGTTGTAATTAATTATACTGACTTTGAGGCCATTGAACTATTTCTATCTTGCACAGAATTTGTAAAAGAAACCACCTCTTTCTTGTAGATAATGTATTTTAATAGCTCTCCCCTGTCCTTTTTTGACCTCTTAAGTCTGTATTGGTGTTCATCAATGGTGTTCCATGTGTGAGATTGAAAAGAAAAACAAAGAAAAGCAGCCAAATGGAGCCAGTTGAAAAGCAAAACCAATGAATTCTGTCTTTTCCTCACTGGAAGAAGAGTGGGAGCTACACTGTAAGACCTTGAATGTAAAGGAAAGAAAATAGGAGACTCTTTTTTTCTTTCCTGACTCACATCTTTCCTCAACAGCACAATATCTGCTAGCAGAAAGCTGGTTCCAGGCTTTGCCACCATCTAGGGGAGGGGTGAACAAAATGAAGTCACTTTAAAAAGCAAATGAATGGTGGGGCTGCCCTGTCCTGTGTAGGGTGAGGTTAAGGAAACAGAAGTGCTCTTCCTGGTCTGTGTGTAATGAAATCACTCTTCAAACTCAGGAATTAAAAGGATGTTTCCCAGTAGGGAAGTGCAGATTGTGGAAGAAGGAGAGAAACAAACGGCAGAAGTGGTCGCTTCCTTCCTTTTCCAAATGTAAGCTCAGTGAGAAGCTTTCCCTGCTGACCCCCACGTGGGGGACTTTTTCTCTTCCATACAAATTGCTGTTTGACGAATGCTGTCGGTATCTGTCTCTGTTGGTAGCTGTAGTAGGTGTTGAGTAAGCCTCTGCTCGATTCCAGTGAGCGATAGCTGTTACCTGAATTGCACAATCAAAGCGGGTGATGTCTGGTACCACCAGGGACATGGATTTAAAAAAAGAGAGTCCTCCAGAGCTGAACTATCACTGAATATTGAACAATCAGTTTGGGGATGGCCTTTCACCCTCTCACGGGGCACTCGTGCCACCTCCTCAGCACAGTGCTGTGGTTTGACTGGCTTAAATGCACTGAACCTCTCAATGGCTGTAGCTCCAGTAGAAGTTACGTTGAATGTGTGATATTTATAGGGTAGTTTTAGTAGCAGGAGAAGTAATTCCACTGCCAACCTGCACTGAAATCAAGTGTACATTTGTTTAATAGTTAAAATCCAGTAGCTAGAAGAATCCAGGAGCTCTTTGTAGGTTAGCTGTGGTCTGACTTCAGGCATTCTCCCACCTACTGTCCATGTTTTGCTTTGCTTTTCCTCTCAGAGCTCATAATTGTGTGATTAGTAAAGTAATGGGTGATGATTTTTTTGTTTAAAAAGAGGCCTCTGTAATGATGCAAACAAAACTTTGCTACATTAGTTTATGATTTCAGCTTTAAAAGTGTGCAGATTATATATTCATGTTTATAACTGGTCTAATCTTATGATTATTTATTTAGTAGCAAGATTGGCACATTGGCAGAGAAGGGAAACCTTTGAAAACATCAAGCATTGTTTGGTTATCTTTTCATTTCCTGAATCTGACCTATATAGAACTAGTTTAGGTCTGCTCCGCCTGAAAGTCTATTTTTCAATGATTTTTATCTTCTTTGTCAAACTTCTCTCAGCTCTTGTCCTAATGTCCTTGTGCTTACATATTCCTGTTTCTACATATGTTGTGGCCTCCGGGTTTGAAACAGATTATTAGACCAAAGCAGTCATACCTTGACTTGTGTTTAAGTGATGGATTTCCAATCCCGTGTGGATACACCGATTGTCACGTTAAGTAGGTTTGGGAATAAGGCACTTATGAATATCATTAACATACCCGAATAGGTCACATCTTAATAGCTACGTGACAGGGATGGAGGAGAAAGATCCTGATCCTGTCATGGAAAAAAATGACAGCCTGCTTAATGCTGTGTCTCCATCGCCTGTGCTGTTGGCACAGCCCTTCCAGCAAGCATTGCTGGTCTCGAGGAGTACCACATTTATTGACCCAACAGCCCGATGTCACCGTTGGCCACAACCAGGATCACGATCAGCCACGTTGCCTCCATGTTGCTTCCTAATGAAGGCAAAAAAAAAAAAAAAAAAGACCTGTTGGATGTCTTGCTTGGATAAAGCAACACCCCAGGCTTTTCTCTGCCTGTGTAAGTACCCCTGCTGTGTTCCACTTCCCCCACCAGTCACTACCCATGGGGTCAGTATGATCTTTAAATATCTTTTTCTGGTTCATTGGGGTTTGTTTGTTTGTTTCCTTCTTAAGGTAGGATTTCGAGAATATTCCCAGCACACACTCAAAACCACACAAAATTAACTGAAAAGGAAGGTCTGAATACTTCAGTATAACATCTTGAGGCAAAGGGGTTGTTTTCATGCCAAGATTTCTTCGCTGTGCTTTCTGTTGTGTTTTCAAACATGTTTATTAGGAGAAAACCAGCATTTTGCAGGTGTTCATCGCTTCTTTTGCAGAAACAAATGATCTGATTATTTAGTGAGTACATCTTTAGGCTGATAGGCATAACAGCCCTGCTCCCATTCTCTGCCACAGCAGACTGAAGAGTGACATGATACGGCTCTGCTAGGGCTTGACAAGGAATTTTTCACCAAGGAGAATACAGTTTAGTTTGTTTGGGTTTCTATAAAACCTCCTCCCAGCATTGCTCACACTTTTATGTATTTCATATAGAACAATCGCTAGAAAATAACTGGCAATTCATTGCAGTCTTTAGAAGGGTAGATCTCCTAATAAATTAAAAAAGGGAGGCATCCATAAAGACTATAAGGAGCAGCACATTCCTGAAACACATACTTAATAGGATTTCTTATGAATGTAATGGATAATTTTGTAAATGACTGGATAAATCCTATGGAAAGAAACTATCTGACCTTATTCTTTGGCTTTTTTTGATTATTCTGGAAGGTGATTTTGTGACATCTAGTAGCCAACTTGCATTAATTGCTGCTGTAGAGATTCTGAAATGGAAATACTTGTTCCTTGAATTTTAGTTTGTACCAAGACCGCTATGTTTTGTTAAAACTGCTTTGAAGCTTGCTGCACTATAACTTCAAAACGATATGCTATCATTTGAAATAAGCCAAATGTATATGCTTTTTATGAGTTAGTGAGTGCAGTAAGAGAGAATTCATGATCTTGTCAATAGGAGCTTTTCTGTTTCCATTGTTTGGACTTGGGTTTATACGTGTAAGTTAAAATTGCTAAATAAGTCTAACAATGTTTTGCTTTAAATGAACAGCATGGTCATTGAATTACAATCTCCTGTAGTTTTGTGGTGTCACTAAACCAGGTTTCATTGTTTTATTTCATTTCTGTGATACTTCCATGCGACTCCAAACGTCCAGTAGTTCTTTTCTTTAGAGCAATGATGGCTACATAAGGCAGTACATCACCACCATCAAAGAAGGACCAAGTTTCGAAATGCTCTGCATGTTAAATAATGCAGGGCTCAGGAGAATTTGATTGTCAGATTTCTCATTCATGTCACTTAGTTTCTGATTTTTCCAAGTTATTTATTATTTTTAATATTGTATTTTTCCTTGCATTTTGTTGTAAATAAACTACCAACAATTATTCTTTACAGTTGTGGCTGGTTTCTTTTACTAGGTCTCCTCCATGGAGGAACATACCCATTAACATTTCTAACCCCAGCTCTGCAAGTCACTTCCTCAAAATTAAATAGCACAAAGAATTTGCTTTGTGAGGAAAATTTAAACCACTTACAACATCTACTAGGTTTTGTTGTGCCTCGGCTGTTTAAAGATGTTATCAGGGCAGGTGCCCCATCAGTCCTGCCTGAGCCCATTCAGTTGTAAACGACCATTTGGTTGGCAAGTTTTTCAGTAGGGAATCTAATTCTCTATGCAGGGTTTGGCAGCCCGGTGTTGTAGTAAATACTGGAAAAGACACCGCTCAAAACCTCTGGGATTTGTCCACAAGTCATTGCATCTTAGTCAACAGGAATTTCACATGTACAGTTATTCCTTAGGCTTTCAGTAGAGGCTTGCTCTGGTGAAATAAAGCGCTCTCTGCACCAGAAAAACGGTAGTTGCTTGTTCAGTATCAAATGCTTCACAGCAGCATAGGACAGGACACAAGGAACAAACATAAGCCTAGAAAATATTTATGGTAGAAATTGCAGGGTACTAAAGGGATAGAAATGACTCAGCCCTGCACGGCCATGACGTCTCGGTGGCCTCGGTGCACAAAACCCCTGTCGGAGTCAGGCCGCTGGGGCCGTGTCCTGCAGCCCACCGAGACTTGGGCCGGGTCCTGGCCAGGAGTGTGAGGTGGGACTGTCCGTGAGGTGGGATTGTCCGTGAGGTGGGACTGTCCGTGAGATGTGACTGTCCGTGAGGTGGGACTGTCCGTGAGATGGGACTGTCCGTGAGGTGGGACTGTCCGTGAGGTGGGATTGTCCGTGAGGTGGGACTGTCTGTGAGGTGGGACTGTCCGTGAGGTGGGACTGTCCGTGAGGTGGGACTGTCCGTGAGGTGGATTTCTGGCTGGAGTCTCCAGCAAGCAGGTGTGCCCCTGGCAAGACCCCGGAACGACGGTGCCGCCAACACGTGTTCCCCAGCTGGGGTCAATGGCTGACGGGGCAACACATCCAGTGACTGGGCCTGACCCCGATTTGTTGACTTGACTTTTGTACAGTCTGGGCTTGTATTGCCGGGGCTGCAGGAACATTTGCACACTGTGTGACGACACATCGCAGAGTGGTTAAAAACCTGAACCCCGTCCTGCTGCTGCTAAAATGGATGGAGTTGGGCCGAAGAGGAAAAAACCAAGAGAGTTCTCACAGGGCTGAAATACAGGTAATGAAAGCAGTCTGAACCCCAGCAAGGGTTTATTGCACAGATGCAAAACAATGGACCGGTCCTCGTGCTAATCTGCATACAAATAACACTTCTCCGGCAGGATGACAGGACTGGGGGCACGATCCGATTAATACTGTGCTCGAAACGCCCCGGAAACAGCCGAGCAGAGGAAATCCCGAGGCACGCTGATAGTCCTGGAAGATGTATGTTACGGTATCTTTTCGGAACACGCCCTGTGTTTACGTCCTTCGCCAACAGCACCCGGCAGAGCCTCCCCTTGCCCTCCGCGGAGGAGGCGGCACCGTCACCTTCAGAAATGTTCCTGTGAAATCTGACTCTGGACACTTCAGGTGCCTGATCTGTCTGATCCCC
>WTSP01016131.1:0-31570 GCA_025331215.1 Actenoides lindsayi
TGACTAACTACGTCCATAACTTCTTTACTCTAGTAAAAATGTGCTTAATGCACAGCCATGCTGTAAAGTCAAGCTGCCCTATTGAAGGCTAAAGAAGGAAGCAGCCAGAGGTGAAAATACCAGATTTTAACATTCTGGCATCTTCTGGACTGCTTTTTATTCCATCCCACTGCTTGGAGGGAGACAGTGAGTACAGATGTAGGTTGGAACGATTCCTCAGTCCTAGGAGACATGTGGTAAAAGGGTTTTGTTTGCTGTTTTGCTGTTTGCTGCTCTTTGGGTGGAACCCAGATTCCCTGTTGGAACAGTGAAGGGATAGTGTCTGCAGGAGACACTGTGATTCTCACAGCACATTTCTGTTTGCTCCTTGCTGACAGTGGACTTTCGAATATAATTTGCATTGTTTAATTTGGGGCTGCTGCATGCTGTAAGCATCGATTAGAATTTTGAATAGGGGTTCTGCCCACTCAAGTTATCAGTGGGGGAAAACGGAAAAATCGGAAAATATCCCTTCTAGTGATTTCATATTAATGCCAAGGTGAAAGGTGTGTTTAGGTTACAGAGATATACTGCTGTACAGGGCACTTTAATATCCCGTAAAAACCTCAGAAGGTCTGAGCGGCAAAAATGGTAGATACCTAATAGCATCAGTGAATGAATGGAAATTTGATTAGCTTAAAGTAAAGGATTCTGGCTTTGTACAGTGCGTTGCGCCATTAAAAATTGGTCAAAAGCTGCTTTATCACAAATTGGAGCAAAATCCCAAACCCGCGTAAATTACAGTATCCCTTTTTTCTTGGGGAAGCAATCACAGAGACTTCCAATAAAGTCTTTAGTAGCGAGTCAGCCTGGGTCATGATGGGATTGCGTGTTGAGTTTTGTCACCTGGATGTGTCGTGTTGACATATAATGTGGCTGGACAACTCCAGGTAGCATCAGAGAATCCCATGTGCTGTCTTCATTTCAGAAAGGCATATCAGCCTTAAATTATATCCATTTGTGCTCAGCAAAGCGGATAGGATTTACAAAGCATACCTGATGTTAAGCATGTGCTTATGTGCTTTGCTGAAAAGACCATTCAGTGGGTTTTGCTTAGTTGGGGACTTTAACCCTCTCTGGTGGAATCAAGCGCAGGCAAGGAAAGAGGGATTGTAACTTCTGTGCCTCAGAAACACGAAGGGATTGGCTGGTAGCGAACCTCCTGTAGAGTAAGGAAAGAATTTTAATTAAAAAGCACTATTCCTGTTTTATTAAATATTTGTATTTTGATGGTATTTGGAATGTCCAGACTGGGTCTAACATGCTGGAAACTGTATGTACTCTGCTTCTGCTGCAGCAGGACCAGGCTAGTACACAGTTTAGCAATTCCAGAACAGGGGTCAAGAGATGCTCACTGAACTCATGTGTTACTGGAAATGTAGAATCCTTTGCTAACATCACAGCTGGGCTAGTGAAGCCATTTGCAACTTGATACATTTCTGTTTTTTAGAACTAATGTGGTTGAATCAAAAAGGCTGAATTCTAAATCTAAGAAAGTCTACATTTCTATCTTAGTAGCTATCAGCGGAGCGTCCCGCTTCTTGAAACACAGACAGGTCTATTAATCAAAGTGTAACAATTTGTAGCCCCTGTGCGCTGCTTTTATAGGAGGATGTCGGTGAGCTTCCGAGAAGTCATTCATTGCAGCCGTTGTTGAAGGGAGCTGCAGGTGTGCCCGAGCAGAGGATGCAGAGTGCCTGCAGGAACCTTCGAACCAGCAGCACAGGGCAGTGTCAGTGGGTACCAGGTCCTAGCTTCATGTGACCCAGCTCACATCAGGAAGCAGTCTGGCTTAATTGCATGAGACTGCCTAGAACCCAGTAAGCCTTTCCGAGGGGTAGAATTTACTAATCAGGTGCAGGGCCCTGTGAAAGCAGCTGTACTGTTCCCTTCCCAAGCTGGTACAGTGATGGAGCAATGACTGTAGGTATAGCTAGGCACAGCTGGCTACCCTGAAATGTGTAGGTCTGTGCAAGCACGGCAGTGTTTGCATTAGGGGATTTTACATAGCTTCACGTGCTTCATCAAGCGATGGCTTCATTCCCGAGGATGTGTCGAGTTCCTGGAAGAGGCAGGAAAGTGATCCACTAATCCCAGTTGTTGGTTTGATACTTTAGTGATCCATGTGCTTTGCTAGACAGCTATCACCTGATTTTTTTTCCATCCAATTCGGCAGCTAATACTGCATAAATTATATATTCGTGAGGTATTATTTTATAATTAAACTTTCAGGAGCTTCAGAGTCTACCGTTATTGTGCTTTAAATAACATCAATTAGCACTTGAGGTTTTTGATACTTTCCAAAGTCTGCTAGCACTTAGCACTGGTCAACTGACATCTTTGGTAGTTTGTACTATCAGCCGACGTCAATACAGGCTAAACCCCAAATTTATGAAGTCTGACACCCGTAGATCAGAAATAATGTCGACACATATAACACACAGCATATTGCACAGTAATTAATGTACTAATAGAGACATGCGTTGGCTTCCAGAGAGGATAAATCTCTACCGGGACGTGTGTGTATGGCATGCAATGCTAATAAGACAGTTCTTACTCAGCAAAGTGACTCAATAACTGGTATAAATATAGCCAGGTTTGGAGTCTCTTGTGTGCCAGGAGAGACTGTATTATAAAAGTTGATGTGGTTTTGGAGACGAAAAAGTTCTTGGCAAAATTTTCCCTTAGGAGATGATGGTTTTAGGATTTCACTCTGTTCTGCTGAAAAGCTGCCAGTAGTATCCGAGCCCGTACTTGGTCACAGCAGTTGGCAGAGATGTCAGTGCTATCGGCCATGTGTTGGGGATGAGAGGACCAGATCTCAGCCGGGGAGGTGTCTGTGAGCAACTTCACGGCTGGAGCTCTCCGACCTTGAGCTGTGCCTTCATGACTGAAGGTGGGTAGTGGCAGCAGGTGAAGGAAGTGATCGGCATGGGAGCCCTCCACTTAAAAACTCAGGAAAGGGATTGATGTCCTCCCACCCCTGAAGTGCTCATCCTGTCCTCACTAGGCAGTGATGCCCTGCCCTGAACCAATGTGCTGCTGCCTTTGTAATCTGGGTCCAATCGCCCTTGTCCTAGCTCGTTCAACTCCTAGTTATTTATTTCACACTATTTAGGAGTGCTACTTGTTGCCAAGGTTTTTTACCCCTCTTTTCCTCCTTATTTGCCAGCGACAGCCACACGCTGCTCACAAAGGAGACTGGCGTGATTAAAAGACCTCCGTTACTAAGGCAGCCATGGCAACAGCCTCCTTGGAGGTCTTTGTTGCCTGCTAAAACTTTGATCTCCAAGAAGGGCTGCTGCTGTTTCTCCCTCCAATTGAAAAGAAGGATGGGAAGAAAGGATAAAGTTTACTCCAAGCAGAGGGAGCATGGAGGAACTTACTACAGAGCCATGCTCTCTCAATAAATCTCACAGCAGCTTCCTTGGAAAAGTATCTGATTTACAAGGGGCCACACTTTCTCTCCTATGCTTTCCAGCCTTCCCTCAGGGTGTGTCCTGTGCCAGGGGACCTTTTGCAGTGGCACAGCTTGGGAATTTTTTCTGCTGTTGAAGAATAAATAGTTCCCTTTGTAGCCTCTGCCTCCTGTGGTCCCACTGCTGCAGGTAGGGCTGTGGAGGCAACCCTCAACAGGGAAGCCAGTTCAACAGTTATTCCCGTATTTACCCAATATTTATCACATTTATGCAATTGCCAGTATTTACCCTGTTCCTGTATTTACCCAGTTGCCATGTTCCTGACTGCACCTGCTCCTACTTTATTCATGTCATCATTTCTTTTCAGCTGCACCACTTACCCTAATTATTTTTGTGTCTCTTCTCTGCAGACTGTCTGCTAATTGTCTGCTTGACTCCAGGTCCTCCCTGATCTGCTGCTATTTGCTGTCTCGCTCTGTCACTCGCCCACCTCCTGTGTATTAACTTCTGTATCTCTGCACCTTCTGGAGCTGCTCTGCACCCCCTCGGAGCTTTTCCTCTCCCATTCCTCCTCCTGCCCTCTCCCACTGCACTCTGCTAGCGCAGACTGGGGGCTTGGAGCTCCCTTGTACTTCAAGGCTGGCCAGGACCTGAGGCATGTGGGGTGCCTGGTGAGAGGCCGATGTGGATGGGTAAATCCCTGCAGCAGCTTGGTGGCAGTAGAGATGGGAGCATGTCCCAGATCCGTGCTCGAATGAGGTCAAGCTCCTAGCTCCAACAGAGCCACCCGGGACAAGCCTGGTAAACGGGGCCATCTTCTATTCCCTGTGTTGCCTGGGGGTGTCTGCTGGGGCTCAGTGGTGAGAGCTTGCACAGAGGACATATAGCCCTTGTGGGTGGGGGCACAGAGCTGCAAGTTAGCAGCCATGCCCAGCCATGTCTCAGGAGTGCCTGTGGTCTGATTTCTTCGGTAGGCAGAGGTCGTGTGGCCACATGGTCTCTTGGCAGGACACTTTACTAAATTGTTTTCACCCCACCAATTGCTGTCTAGCCCCAGCCCTCCACTTCACAGTTTTCTTAAATAAAACAAGAGAGAAGTGAGGTGAGCTTAACGCCCATGGTGGGAGCCGCCTGGGCCTAGGGAGTTGGGAGGCTACTGGCGATGGGTGCTGTGGCCTACTTCTGGCTGCCATTTCAGCCGTGGGTTCAAAAGGAAGCCATGCTCACTGAAATCCTGCCCCAGCTTTGGGCACTGTATGACCCACCGTGGTACCATCCTGGGCTCTCCTCCACTGGCTACCACGTGGCTTTGGGGTGTGCCCATGCTTGGGCCAGGCTGGCACAGGGTGAGGCAAGCAGGTGAGAATCAGTGGTGGCCCTAGCCCCACCCTCCCCCAGAGCTGCCCCGTGCCTGCCCTGCCTGCCTGATTTTGCTCCACTTGTTGCTGGTGGCTCTGGAAAAGTTGCCTTCAATGAGGAGCAGTGGTGAGGAGCCTGTCATTGCTGTGGCAACCACAGGGCCGCCATTGTGGTGGGCAGCCCCCTCCTGTTGGCTTCACCTGCTAAGGGGGAAGTGCATGGTTGTGGGGAAGGGTTATCAGTGAATTAATTGGGCCCAGGACAGGGAGTGGGGGGAGGTGGGGTGCATAGAAAGCAGCTGGGGCACGGCGGTCCAGAGGTGGGCTTTGTTCTTGCTGGCTGTCACTTGGGCCGGTCAAGGCTGCAGAGTTCAGGCTGAGTGGTGACGGGCTTGTCTGCTGCCTCTGCCCTCCCGGTCTGTGTGTGTCCCCTGATGGTGGCTCTGGGGACCCCAGGACTGTGCAAGCCCTGCTGGTGGGGAAGGGGGAGACGATTCCCGGAGCAGATACTCAGCAGAGCTGAGCGAGGAAGCACATGCAAGGGAATACTTCACTGTTCTCAGGTAGCACACAGGAACTACTTTAGTTGCCTTTGTAACGAGTTACCAAGTTCTCAAGCACTGTTGGGAATGCTTCTTCTCCTTGAACATGTGGTTCCTCCTGGAGATCAGGAGGCACCCTAAGACCCAGCACTAGCAGCAATCAAGGCTCTTCAGGTAGGTTCAAAATAAAGCAGGCACCTATTTGGATTCAAGAGATGGAGCTTCTGCTCTTTATAGGTGTCACTCCCTTACCTCTGGTACCACAAATCCCAGCCCTGAATTAGCTGTATAGCTCCAGCTATTTGCCTGTTGGCATCTGCTCTCAGACTAGGGGCTGCATGTGAGTTTGTGGGGAGATAATAGCACATGGAAGGCAAGCTTGTTGATGGTGTCTGCCTGTTGTGATCTGTGTGCGTGTGGTTCATATGTACGTTGTTTACATACACGCGCACACAGAGGCCTATGCAAGAATTAGAAATATTTTTTGCACGTACTGAGAAATAAGGAATGTATTTAATATGAATGTGGAATGTAATGTAAATCTAGAATATTGTGACACAAGGCATACACTTTGCGCATGTGTTGGGAGCCCATTTGTGGCACCCAAGACTTAAGCCACACCTGTGTTGTATATGTGCCTATATCTTGTCAGCAGAAAGCGTAAGTGAGCACTTTCCCATAACAAGATAGCTGTGAGCAGTTTGGACACTTGATCCTTCCAGAAATTGGACTGCAAAGAACATCGTCAAACTCTGTATATGTAGATGAAAACGTTACAGTAGACTGATGGCAAGAGTCCTTCTTCAGAGTAGTAAATTATCTGAAGGATCAGCACTGCATCTTTTGCTAACGCTTCAGGAGCACCTCGTCATGGTGGTATTACTGTGAGTACTAGACAGCTTTGATGAGTTCCAACGGGTTACAAATCACTGCCTGCACACAGAGTATGTTTGTTATGGCTCCAGCAGGCATCCTTTTGTTGGATTTTCCATCTCTACAGAACCTCTGCCGAAGCACTGACTAAAACATGGACAGTGGCACTTTGATTATAACATGCTTCAGGAACAGACTAGGGGCCAAGAAACTTGGGATCCGGTTCATCATTGTGTCTCAGTGCTGCTTAGTGCAGGACCTGAAGGGCATGCGGGGAGGTTAAAGGTAGCTTTCTACCACTTTTGCACTGGCTTACCAGTAGCCGCTTCCGTTATATCCACAATGTATGTCTCTTCAGAGTGCACCTCTCCTACCTTATGCATGTCTTTAAAAAACAAATAGGCATCAAGCTGCTTTTAGGATTGGATTTTGTTTGTATATCAGTTATAAATTAGAAGTTGACTTGCCTTATTTTAATTTTTTTTGGTCTCCCCTTTGCAAAATGATTCCAGAGATTTCTACACAAATCCTTCCCTGGTTGGTTTGCTTTGCTTGAGAGTTGACTTGATATCACCCAATCTCACCAAGTTGCTCATGAATCTTGAAATAAGTAGCACATACTCACTTCCAAGACTCCTTTCCTGGAGCTGTCTCTGCAGTTGCAGAGCCCCACGTGGAGACCACCACCCATGGGTGCTGGCTGCATGTGGCTGACTTGTCAAGGGTCTTGGGTTAAAGATGTTTCACATCCATCCAAACTACTTCAGTACATTTTTTAAGTAAACCAAATCTGTCTGTTTGAAGGCTGTTGTGCATTTCCAGAAACTTTTTGCATGTGTAGAGCATAACTCCAGAGAGATGTTACTGTGTAACCACACTAAGGGGACCTCCCTCTTCTTGTCATTTTTGTGCCTAGATCGGAGAAACTCTGTTCGAGATTCTTTCCCCCCAGCTCTGCTGATAAAGATAAAATACAAGGACGCAGAACTGCTGAGGGAGGCACCAGGCATCGAGCAGGATGACATCTGTGGTTGATAGGAATTCACTTAACAGAGTGCAAGTGGACTGATGAGGAAGGGGACTGGAGGCTAAGGCAGGGGCTGGGGAGTGTGTTTTTCTTGCAGTAACCTCTCTCCTTGTTCTCCTCCTTCTGTCTTTTCTAGGCAGGACAGGGCTGCTTGCTGATCTCTTGCCCAGTTTTGCTGTGGAGATTATGCCAGGTATTCGGTTACTTCACCCTTCAATCACCCAGTCCTCTGTCATCTTGTCTGTTTATCCTTCTGCAGCATCTTTGTGTGGTGTACATTTCACTCTTTCAGTGTTTTATCGGGGGATCAAATGAGAAATGCCTGTCACTTAGCGGGAAAGTGTGTTGGGTTGAGATCTGAGAGAGCTGATGCTGGGACATGGGGGAGGAATGACCATGCTGGGAGCCAGCGTACAGAGATGGTTGATGTCATGCCAGGATCAGTGTGAGAGCAGAAATGTCAGTGCTGTTCAGGGGAGGTTTTATATCAAGCTCTCTGCTCTCCCCCCTGTTAGCAGAAAAGTAACACCACTGCAGCTTGTGAGACCTTGGCATCTTGTGTGCCAGTATGGCTTTGTGCATCAGCTGCTCTTCTGCAGGAGTAACTTCCGCTCCCCAACCCTTGTCCTGTGGGGACATTATAGCCATCACCACAGATGGTAGCACAGGAGGTGCTAGAATTAGAGCACTGGTTAGCAACCCATCAGTGGCAGAGCCCCTCTTGTGCTGCAAGGCCAGGCCAGGGCATTATCTAAGTAACACCAGGTGGCTGGACCAGACATGAAAGCTCTGTACCCATGATAAATCCCTTGCCATCCAAACGAATGAGAGCCACCAGTTCTGGCACTCCTTGCAGAGGAATTGGAGACTGTGCAACAGATTGTCCTTGAAAAGGAAAAGCTGTGGAAACATTTAGCCCTTGAATCACCTGATCATCCCCTGATGGTGTCCAAGGAGTGTTTCTTTCACACGTTCGTGCAAAAATGCAACTCCACATAAATGTGTGAAGCTATTTTCAAGTCTGTCCCAGGGATGCACACAGAGAGAAGACAGACACCCCCCACTTCCAATGTAACTCAAAAGCTCCCTGGAAGTTCAGCATGGCAGGAGAGGGATTGGTCTTTTCATCATAGACAGAAGTTGAATCTCTGTTGCCTAACACTTCCCTCACCATTTAAAATTTTATTGAATGGGTATAAAACCCTTGTGTGTTGGCCAGGTAGCTTTCAAGTACCCTCACTGCATGGGTATGAACAACAAGAAAGTGTAAAGGGCAATGGTGAACCACCTTTTAGCTGTTAGCATTGCCTGTTACCTGAGTAAACAAAAGCAGATGCTCCTGCAAGCACAAAATAGTAGCTTCCAGACAGCGAGGACACATAACATTTTAGCTTGGTAGTCATTTGAATCTCAGGGTTACACAGTTGTATCTGAACTGGTTGAATCCCAGTTTTGCGCATAAGGGCGGAGCCAGAAGGCTCTTTTTGCCTTTTTCTTAGCCTCATCAGAGAAGCAAATGGTCTGACTTCCAATGAAGTAAAATCCTTCCTGATTCATAGGCCCCTGTGACTGGGACACTGTTTTCAAACATCCATTCCTGGTGCTGAGCGAGCATCTTGCAATGTACATACTAACCTGAACTCCTTTTGTTTTCATAGAACATTTTCAGAGAGACCACAGATACATTTACAATGGACTTGCTGTTTGCTTTTTTCTTCTGCCAGGCTTTTATCCTTTGTGGAGTGGTTCTGAACTGTTCACTAACAGCCCTGGAGATCTGACATCTGAGCTTCGTTGCATAGCTGTGGCTGGCCATGGTCATGGTCATGAGATACTATTTCACCACCTTCTCTGTATCAGTGATGGTCACAGAGAACAAGATGAGAACATGACAAAAGAAAAAGCCACTGAGCTGTTGTCCTGCTTGGGACAAGCAGGTTGGCATAGATTAGGAAGTACAGGACTGGAAAGGATAGTCTGGCTCGCTCGCTTGCTTGCTATCCTGAGGGCCATGTCATTTCATCCTTTCCATAAGATTAGCCATTTTAAGAGTAGTAGTCTGTGAGTTTGGCCCTTCTCACTCCCGTGGGGTTGCTTGCTTTTATGTCTTTCTTCTAGCTTCCATCTACATTACTCGGACCCTGTTTATGCCCATTTATGTAAGACCTTTAGCTATAATACCTACTTTTCCTCCTAGCATTCATCCACCTAACATATTTACAGAGGCATCGGCTACATTGACTCTCAGCCTTCTTTTTTACTAGGCTAATGCAACAAGTGTCAGCTCTCCAGCTACAAGGCAGGCTGTCGAGTCCCTTCATCCCCTCAAATCCCTGCTTCACATCATCTCCAACCTGAATTAGTCTTTGCTTGTGTGAAGATGACCAGAGCTGTGTAGCATGAGTAACTTCAGATGAAGTTACATGGACACCTTGTATGATGCCATTATTTCTTTAACGCTACTAGAAATCCCTTGTCTGTTTGACATAGGATTACATTTACCATTTATGGATGTATTGCGTAAGTGTTATCGTTGTCCTGCGATGGAATAATATACTGGATAATTTCTCTTGTTTTTCACTTGTTTTCAACAAATGAAGTCCTGTTCAGAACAGAAATGTTCTTAATCTTTGAACATGTAACCTTGAAAGTATTGCTGCATATACTGAAATTCAGTATATTGCTGCATTTTTTGTTTCTTATTGTAGGCCCAGGGACAACTGTCCCTTTCTATAGCATATCCCAGTCTTCATCTTTAGTGACAATGCCTCCCTACCTCTTACCCACAAGATGCATCAACATATTTTTATTTTCTGTGGCAAGGTCATTCATGAAAATACTAAATAAGGTGGCTCCTACAACTGTCACTTGAGGAATTATATCAGTAATCTCCTCTCAGCTCTTACTTTTCTGTTCTTGAATGCTTCCCTCCAACCATTGCCTTATTCATTAGCTGAATTTTTCTCAGCATATAGTAACTTCACAAGACAAAAAAAAGATATTCCCCAAGGACCAAAATTATCTGCACATTTAAATGAAATTCATCTGCTTTGGCCATAAAAAAGAAAAAAAAATATATTAAAAAAGAAAATTTCACTTGACACTTCTGAAACAAAGTGTTTTGATTTGTAAATGCCAGATCTTTCACTGACATTTTTTTAAAGGAAATTTTTAAGTTCTAGCTTAAAAATGGCATTAAGAAAAGGGACTTGTTTGTAAAAGACTTAAGGAAAACTCCCAACAAAGCAAATAATTTTACTTTTTTTGGAAACACTATTCTGTGGGTGAATTGAAAATTACAATTTTTGTATTTTATTAAGAACTAGGAAAAACCTCTTCTGTTTTGATTGTTCCAAGTGGAACATTTTTCCTTGACTTTTCAACTTGGCAATGCAGATGAGAGGTGCGCTATTTTTCCAGTGTGATTCTGTACTGATATTGCAATCCTTCTGTCAGTAGATCTTTATCTTAAATAGTAATGTACCAGAAGACCCCTTAATGAAAGCTGGAATTCTGTTCAAAAACAGTAGTCTGCTGCTTTTTTTGTCTCTGGGGTGGGGGGTAAACTCTACCCCATTGCAAAGCAGCCCCACCACTTCTTTCTTTGCTTTCTTACAGTCTTTCCAAGGTGGCTGAATAACCCCCTGGGTACACCTGGAGTTTTTCTGCACCAGCTCTCTGACCTCTGGATAGATTGGTGCATCTCTCTGTTGTAAAACCAATTCCAGACCTCCTGTACGTTCAGTGTCTTGAAATTCCTTGGTCCGGATGTGTTCACTGACCACTCCCCTAATCCAGGGGATTCCCATGTGGCAATAGGCACAGCCCTGTGCATGAGATTTCCTGCAAAATGCAGAGTGGCCAGATGGAGATCTGGGAGTTGCCCCAGCAGGGATTGGATACCTGCTCTCACCGCAACAGCGGCTGCTGCTGGAAATTCCCTAGCAGCAAAGTTTGAGAAACTTCTTGCTCCCCTTCCTTATTCAAACCCTATCCTGGTTTTTATGGACCAGCTCTTCTGTGCTTTCACTTATGGGGTGTTTTTCAGCTGCTCCCTTTTGGGGCCTGACAGACATCATCTGAGGCTTCAGCAGGGGGAGGGGGGGATGAGGAAAAAAAAAAAAAAAAATAAAAAAAAAAAAAAAAAAGAAAAAAAAAAAGTGTTTGTTAGGTTTCCTGGCTGGCTGCAGCTCCTGAATAGGATGTTCGTTCGGCACATTCAAAAGAATAATTGCATGCGTGGGCCTACTTGCGAAGGGGCCGGCCTGGCACATTTACTGGGCTATTTATAGCATGCTTTTCACCATCATTTGTCCCATTAAAACTAGAATGTGGGTAGGGAACAAACACAAGCAAGGCATGAACATGGCCAGGAAGAATGAGTCTTTCATGAGATTCAAATGCTAATAGAGCATGTCCTGTAGCATTGGTACAGGTCTGCTCTGGGGTGAAGGGTTTTTGTGTTGGGGAACCAGAGCTGCTTGCCTCTGTGCTGCTCACCTCTCAGCCAGACACAGACGTTGCAAGAAGGGACCGCGTTTCTGTAGCTCCATTTCTCACTGTCATGTGCCATTTTTGCTTCAACACAGAGGGGGATGTAGTCCTAGACCCGCAGGGAGTCCACTTCTGTTATTCACTTATCTGTTTTGCCCCTATGCTCTGCTCTGGGAGGATGTTGCTGAAGTTCCTTTCCACACTGACTGCAATCCTGTAAGTATCTCTCTTTCTCCCCTTCTTTTCCAGAGTGGGTCTTTGTGGGCCTGGTGATCCTAGGGGCATTCCTGTTCTTCCTCCTGGTGGGGATCTGCTGGTGCCAGTGCTGCCCACACAGCTGCTGCTGTTACGTCCGCTGTCCCTGCTGTCCCGAGTCCTGCTGCTGTCCCCGGGCGTGTGAGTGACCCTGTCCAAGCCTGGTGCAAATCTTCTCATGCACTTCTGCTCCCTGGCAGAACAGGAGGAGAATCTGCTTAATGTTGCTTCCTTTGCCCTAAGCACTTTGCTTGACTAAAGAACTCATTCTTAGGGGGTGAAGCATCTGACCTATTGCTCAATGGTTGAGCGCTCAAAGTTAATTACAAATGTGATTCCCTGAGCCCTCTTTGCCTTGGCAGCTGTTCCTGTTTCTCCAAAGTGTCATGCTCCCCTTCCAAAGTTGTTGTCGTGTCAGTGAACACTGTGGGTCAGAGCTAAGAGCATCCTGGGAGGTTTCTTCCTGGCAATGCAAAGCAGCTGCCCTCTACAACAGTGCAAAAATCCTTGCAACCCAGCAAGGTTCCTGGTCAGGCTCAGGCAGATCTGTCAAGTTTCATGAGCCTCATCCGTGCTACTTCAGTCATCAGTTGTTTTTAAAGCTGAACTGCCGCTAAATCATGGCAGAGGTAATGCTGGTTGTAACACACTGAATGTCCTTTGGTTGCTGGGCATCTTGCAGTGCTCATCGGACCTGTCGTGTGCATTTTTTAAACTCTCCTCAGTGCCCTTTGAGGATTCGAGAAATTCAGATTGGCCCTTGTCATTTCAATTGTCCAGTTGTGTCCTGCTGGGTTGTCACCAGTGTTGGTGATGTGCAGGTTTCAGCCACATGCCACGTGGGTCTGTAGGATGCTGAAGTGATGCTGACTTGCTGTTATTTTTTCTTTTTCAGTGTATGTAGCAGGCAAGGCAGCAAAAGCTGGGTACCCTCCTGTAGTCTCCTCCATGCCAGGTCCATACTACATACCCAGTGTTCCTGTAGCTGGTGTCCCGTCTCCTGCCGTGCTGATGGATAAATCGCACCCCCCTCCATTAGCCGCAAGCGACTCCAGCGGAGGAAGCCAGAATGGTAATTTACAGTGCCAGGCACAACGTTCAGTCCTCTTACTGGGAGCAGGGCTGGAAAAGGGAGTAATGATTGTCACTGACAGAGTGGTATGAACGGAAGAAACACAGAGAAACTGCTTTTTAATCCTAGCTCTGACAATGACAGTTGCATCCCTTAGCACCACATGGTCCAACTTTTCCAGTGTCATCACTGCAGTGTCAGTTTGTGGGTGCCTAATTAGTTCAGCAGGGAATGGGAGGCCAGGTTCATTCCTGGGACCCCTCTCATTACTCCTGCAAATATTGACTTGTGGAGGACAAAAGGATGAAGATGATTTCAGGAGAGCAGAGTCAGTGGCCGTTTTCCCCTTGGAACTGCTGCCTTGCAAGCTGCTCTTCATTGGTAAACTCTTCTTCCTGCCTTCTGTAGGGCACTGCTTGCCCTCTGGCAGCAGTTCTTATTGCAGTGGGTGTTACTGTCCCCGTGGTGTTTTGGGCTCAGGGACACGCTCCTTTGGTGTTTCTGCCCAAAAGTATTTGGGGCTGGACCCCCTCCCCTACCTTATAGAAGTCAGTAGGTCACTATTTTTGTTCAGCCTTTGCATTTGTGAAATATGAGTGATAAAAGGCTTCTAACTAGAAAGGAGTTGCGGATCAATGTCAGACATAGAGTATCAGTATGATGACTCCATCTTGGTGAGGGTCACTTCTCCTGCTGCAAAGGAAGCTGCCATCAAGGAAAGTCAGGGTAGTTATTTAGCCACATGCTAGCATTTCAGGATCAGAGTGGCTGTCTAAATTCAAACACGCTGCAGCGAAAGTGACTCTAGCCAATGCAGAGTCACCATACTGATACAGTATGTTTGCCACTGGTCCTGCCACATGTCTTATTTCAAAGCACCACACTAATTATCAATTGTTAAATTTGCTTGTGACAGTGTGTTGATAAAACACTTCCAAAAACGTGAGATCAAGTAGCATAATCAAATAATTAAGCTTTTGGAAAAAACCTACACATCCTTCAACTGCTCCAGTCAGTATATTAACCTTTCTGGAATTACAAAGTGTTTTTCTTCAGCAATCATACTTAATCATACTTTTTTTCCCCCCCTGCTGAAATCAAAAAAGAACTCTGGAATGGAGCATTTTGAAATAGGAAATAAGTCAATCACTGATCCACAGCAGAACGTATCCAGTTCAAAAACCTTTGTCAGAACATGATGAATGACAGCCTAGTGCTTAATTTTTTTTTTCTCCTGTGCTAAATGTCACTGCATGTAGAGTGTGGTGTTGGCCGTGGGAACTCTGGGGGTTTTTTAAGAGTCAGATCACAACCCCAGTCTTGTCTCTGCTCTATGTTACTAGCAGAGCACAAACGCAGAATGAAAAACTGTGGATGTGTTTGGTAACCAAATGGAACAGCTCTTAGCATCCCATGTTCGCTACACAGAAAGATGCATTTATAATATAATCCAAATCAGCTGCCTGGACTTAATCCCTCAACTCAGGACTTGACAGAAAATGCTACATATTGCAAATAAAGCCATTATTACAGAGTTAATGGCTGTGCCAAGACAACAGAGGCTCTGAAGCTTTTTTTTATGTTCAATTAGTATTTTTTTGCAATAATACAGACAGACCTTAGTCTGGATCATGCACCTGTTGTTCAGGGTGTTCCTGGAACTGTTGAGCTAAGGAAGGGTGATACTCTGCACCGTGTTCCTTTTCTCTTAAGATCCTCCACAGTGCCAGAATGTCCCCTAATTACAGGCTGTAGAAGAGAAAACATTATGTGACTGTTCCAAGCTCCTTATTTGCTGGTTGACCAGACAGAAAGCTAAACAAAACAGGTAATGGTTGACTTTATAATAAAGGCCTTTTCTCAGCAGGAGCACTAATTACAGTCTCTGTGTCCTCCACACAGCCAGTGCAGGTCTGATGCAAAATTTGGTATCTTTGAGACTTCAACCTTCCTGTCAAGTTTATTTTAAAAAATGGGATTAGAAGTGCTGGGGGACAGAGACTGGAGGATTCTGTAATCCTAGCTGCCAGGCTAAAAAGGACAGCCTTTGCCCTAGATAGTTTCTGTGCTTATGAATGACCCCTGTGAGGTGATCTAGTGAGCAAAATCAAGCATGAAGATAGAAGATTTGTCTAGGGTTACATAAAAGCCATATGACAAAGCTGCAGTGAAGTCTAGGAACTGCATCCTAAATTTAGGACTGAAAAGGGGAAAAAAATAAACTTTTAGCTCTCTTATCTAGAAGACAGTTGGCAACACCTATGTTAGGATGTATGATCTGTCTATTCTAAATGCCATGGCCACCTGGAGACTCTTGCATAGACTCTTTAAACGATGCACACAGAGAAGCTTTTGATCCAAGAGCTGGACTCCAGACCTTTAATATGGAAAGTGTATAAGGATGAGACATCATTTACTTCCTAACCACACTTGTCTGAAAAAAATAGTAGTGCTGCCCTTTCTGGGGAGGGAAACAGCTTATAGTTTTGGCTGACTTGGTTCCACCCACATAAGAATATAAAAAAAAAAAGTGTCTAGCTAAACACAAATTAAACATCAGAAATTTATGAACTGTTCAGGAAAAGAAAACATGGTCTAACGGGGAAGAATGTTCTATTCCATTTGACTTTGGTGAATGGTTCTGGCCAAGTGAGTAACATTTTTTCATCTTTATTCACTTATAATTAGGATGGGCCTAAAAATAATCAGACCTTATTAAAGGGTTATGGCAATTTACAGATGAAGAAGGGTGTGAAGGAGGAAGCAATAATATCTTTGGTTCTTGCACGAAGGAATAATAAAGAGATTTAATAAGTTGAACATTCAATGTCGTTGTGAGAAGTATTTGCTAAATAAATGTAGAGACAAAATATGCTTCTTCGTTAGTGGAAAATACTTTTAATGAGCTGTTCACGGTCATCTTTGCAGGTTTAAAGCCAAAGTTAATTTCTAGATGCTCTCAGAATTAACCAAGAGTTTCACTTGCCTTTTGATGCACAGCTGCACTAACAAGTCAAGCATGAAGCTAGCATGAAGCCTAGCTAATTCTCTAGCAGTTCCCGGAGTGATAGGTGTTGCCCAAATAGATATTTGGCACAGCCTTAGTGTGAGTAGTGGCTCTGGGGAGACACAGTCTGGAAGCTGCCTGTTCAAGTTCTCCAAAAGTTATTAGCAGATCAGAGTAATTTCCAGCTGACGGTTGTTTGCTGGCCTCCATATAAATGAGGTGTCAGCTTAGCTGAGCTCCTAGTAGATACATTAGAAGAAAGAACAGACATGTTGAAATCAGGACCCTGATAGACTCATACTATGTTTTAACATCTAATACCTTTCCCAAGTACAGATACACAAGGTAATATTTCAAGATGTAGTTACTTACCTTACATGTGCACAGTCAAAACCCACAGCAAAGCACTTTCCTCCTCAAGCAATTTTCAGGACTATTACAGGGATCATTCTACCCATTTCTCTGGTACAGCCATTTCTGCAGCAGAGCATGGTTATTTAATAGTGCACAGACACACGCACAGCAGTTTAGGACAGAAGGTGCCTAAGAATACCTCTGCCAAGTCCTTGTTCAGCCCACACAGCGCATACTATGCAACGTACTACCAAACCCATATGTTAGTAGCTCGATCTATCGGTGTGTGGGATAAAACAGAAAGAACAGGTTGGCTCAAAACCACCATCCAAGTATTTAAATCATGCCATAAGAGGAGCGCTCATGCAACACTGCAGAATTCATACAAGGGAATGTATTAAACCCATGCAAGGCAGGCAGGCTCCATATTGTAGTACTAAGTGAATTGTCCTCACAACAGTTCTCTAATGAGGCTGAATTTGAGGGTTGCAGTCCTCTTTTGTACTTACACTTGTGTTCCTGTCAGTCTTGAAATAGCCCCAGGATGTGACCTTTCTTAAGTAATCTTCTCTAAAAGCCTTGTTTTCTTCCAAGTCCTGATAGGTGGAATTCTGTGTTTGATGACTATAGACTTGCCTTGAGGTAGTCAGGCTGTTCATAGGGTTAGCAGGTAAAGTGTGCACGGAGCCAGCCTGCCAGAGTTAGAGCTGCTGTGGCTCAGGTGTGTACAGGCTTCTGTTCTACACACAGGAATGGAAAAAAACCAAAAAAAGTGTCCAGACTTCCTCTGCAAATGGAGTCATTGCAAGAGTCAAGCACTTAATGTATGTGTAAGACATACCTTCTCTGTATTAAATAAAGCATGTTAAGAATGCCAGAGCAGGCAGTTTCACAATTAAACTCTAGTGACCTGATTGGCCCCATCATTTGATTTGGTATAAATCTCAAAGTGGTGCGATCTGCTTTGTAGGACTTTCTGTGTTTCCTTCTGTATTCTCTGGAGCTTCTCCTACCACGTGCTCTTCAACTTATGTGAGCAGAATTCATAGGGTAGAGTGGTCCTGCAGAGTGACTTTCCGAATGCTTAGCCACCAGCTGCCCCTGTAGACTGGGAGCTTACGGACCCTGTTGCATAGAGGAAGCCTGATCTTCTGGGACTGCTTCTCCCATAACAAGATGAATTCTTTCTGTGGTGCTGAGGAAGGGGAAATGAGTGCTACTTTTCTCTCTGCCATCCTCCTTGGGAGGTGGAATCACTCTGTGGTAATGACACCACTTAATACATTTGATTGTACTGAGTGGGCATTTCCAAACCATTTTTGCTGTTACTGCAAACTTTATAAACGATGCAGCTGCTCACAACTTCATATCTCACATTATAGACAGATTTCTTGGGAAGCAATGACTGACTCACTCTGTTTTGGAAGACGCAGCCTACCTGCCTGCAGACATGAGCTCAACTGTAGAAGCAGTATTATCAGAAAGCCTCCTTGGACTTAAATGTGTCATCCTCTAATGCTTTTCTTTTCTCTGTAGCAGTGCGCAAAGGGTACAGAATCCAGACTGACAAGGAAAGGGACTCCATGAAGGTGCTGTACTACGTCGAGAAAGAATTGGCTCAGTTTGACCCAGCTAGGAGGATGCGAGAACGATGTGAGGAACATGCATGGTTTGATTTTTTTTTTTGTTTTGACTGACCTGAAAAAGACTGCAAACTCACAGTAAAAAGTTCACTGACTTTGCCTTAGAGTCAGCCTATAGGATATGATGTCCAGGATATGGTACTTGGGGCAGGTGAAGTTGTATTTTAGGCATCTATAGGTGTATTCTGATTTTAAAGATGTGCTGCTTACCTAATTATCCTTGATTAAAGCAAACAAGATGAGGAAAACTCAAATGCTCATGAAAATTGTCCACTTGGATAATTAAACTTTTGGATCATCAACATCTGAAAAGTCAAGTCCATACTCAGGCCTTCCACAACTTGTGGTGTGACAGTAGCTGGGATATTATCTTCACAATTTCTGTATGTCTTATGGTGTGGTGGTTGTAAATTCCTAGCATGGCAAAATAGGAGCGGGATGATTTTACGGAAAGCTTTTTTTATGGGCTGCAATGTGTGGTTTGAAGGATGCAGAAAAGTAATCTGGAGCAGTTATTGCCCTGCAGAAGGAGCAGGGACTACAAGAAAGATACTAGAAACCAGGGCATCGCCAGATTTTGTGACACTGGTCAACATAAGATCAGAGGTGGTACGCGCATTGGGACTGACAGCTTGGCAGTCAGACAGCTGTAGGTGAAGGGGAGGAGGGTGGTGAATAGGGACATGATGCAAACTCAGAACTGACCTTCTGTCTGGAACTCCTCGCTGTCTTCTGATAGCCTCTTGCGAGCTTTATTTCCCCAAATAAAGTCTGAAGCTGCACTTAATGAGTTTCAGAATACAAACCCTAGTGAGGATTTTTCCACATTAGGACGCAGAGGTGCAGTGGAAGGACAGGGCGTGTGCATGAGGGGGAATTGCAGTGCTGCTCTTTGTCCTCTAGCTGTTTTGTGCAGAGGACAGCAGCAGGCTGGAGACTCATTTCCTCCGGGTGTTGTCCGACTCACACAGAGCTAACCCACATTAGGCACTGGTAGAGGATCATTTAAAATGGATACATGAGATCCTGCAAATCAATGAAGGTAAGGGCTTCAGGGAATGATACTACATCAAAGCGCTGTACAGATTAGGCCTAACTAACAAATTATATATACTTCTAAAACAGTCATTGCTGAACACACTGTCTTCTCCACCCACAAGTTTTACTATAAAAAGACCTCTCCACATTGGTATGTCAGGCCTCCAGATGTCAGCGTGCTTGATGGGGTAAAGACTGACAGTGATTCAGACAGTCTCTTACTTCTTTCTTAATCTTTTTTTTTGAGGGGGTTTGTTTTTGTTTTAGCTGGGCAAGTCAGGCCAAATCCAGAGCCAGCCTGTCTCACACCAGGAAGGGGGAGGTGGCACAACTGCTGTGATGATGTTCCACCAAACTCAGTGTGCACCTCATGAGGTCGGAGACTTCACATGTGTTACTGAAGCAGGGCTTAGGGGGGGATCTCTGCATGAAGGCTGAACTCAGTTACCTGGAACACAGGCATCTGATACCATTTGTGATAGTTTTGGAATATCCCACCTGGCTGCAGCTACCAGTTCAGAAGACCTGTAGGTCTACCAGCAGCTCTGTGTCCAGACAGCCCCAGGAGCGTTGGGCAGGATTGGTCAAGGCTTGGAGAAGGGCCTTAGATTCCATTTTGATTTTTTGGTAAGAGGGGGAAGCTCAACTTCTTTCTGAAAAAGCTGGAGGTGGGCTTCCCACAGCCTTCCTGTCCTCTCCTTTCCTCTTGCACATGCTATCAGGTGATGCCTGTCTCATTTCTTCTCCGCAACGTCCCCTGCAGATAACAACACCATCTCTGAACTCAGCTCTTTACATGAAGAGGACATGAACTTCCGTCAGCCCTACCGCCAGGTGCGAAGGAAACCTCTGCCTCCTGCGGGGGACTTGGATGGTGATGCTGAATACTGGGCAGGAGTGGTTGGTGGAGGCAGCACGTCGAGATCACAGGCTGTCTCTGATTACAGAGATGAGCGGGACAGTTTTCGGCACAGGTGAGGAGTGCCATGTTGGGAGGCAGCTCTGTCTGGCAAAGTAGTAAAGAAAGGAGAAGGGACAGATGGATTGCTGGCTCTTCTCCGTTTCCTGCTGCTCTGGTTCCGCTTAGCAGGATAGAGGGGTTAGAGAGAAATGTGAAGTCTGGAGATGTCATCAGATGAGGTCAGCATGAATCTGATTTCCACAAGCCTGCTGAAGTCTACCCAGCTGGGCAAAGATAGGTATCGGCCCTGTTCCAGATCGGATGTAAAAGTAAGATCAGTAGGGAAGCACCTTTCCCAAGGTGCTCTCTTGAGATTTGTACTTGATCCCCCCGTCACTTCCCAGTGCTGGTGCGCTTTATTAGGAGTCACGACGTCCTTCCCTCACATACCAGCAGGCCAGTCTCCCAAAAGCAGTGACAGGGATTTCCTTCCCTCACTACTGGGCTATTTTGTCAGCTCACTGCCTTTAAATCTGCTTCAAAATTGCCCTGCTGTGAGCTTCTGTAGCTGGGTTCTTGGGTTTTCCCAGCAGGACATACACATACAGGCTTTGGGGCCAAGGAGGAGCAAGTCCAGCCCTGCATACTGGAGAGCAAGAGGAGTGTACTCTGGGGTAAGAATGCAGAGTCTGAGCTCTCTGCACTAAGCTGCCTTTACAGTCAGCAGAGAGAAGCGGGGATTTAGAGGATGTGATACATTTCCTCCTACAGAAGATGATGAGGCCAGGTGAGATGATTCATGCCCCAGGAGTGCATGTTTCTCTCCATTGTCTGTGAAGGCAGCTGAAGGGATGAGCACAGCTGAGTCCTGCCCTCTAACGCTATGTCTTCCCTCCACCAGCCAACAGAGATCCAAGTCCGAGATGTTGTCCCGTAAGAGTTTCTCTGTGGGAGTGCCGGCCGTCTCCATGGATGAGCTGGCGGCCTTTGCCGAGTCCTACAGCCAGCGGAGCCGGCGGGCAGACAGCCAGGAAACGCGGCGTTTCGAGCGGTCGGAGTCGCACGGTGGCCGCAGCGGAGGGCTGCCCCACCAGGATAGCTCCATGGAGGAGTACTACACCAAACGCAGCAGAGGCAACCGAGAGCCACTGACAGACTCGGATCGGGGCTGGTCGTACAGCCCACCCCGGAGACGGGCCCATGAGGAGAAGCACCTGCCCAGGCTGGTGAGCCGGACACCTGGAGGGAGCCAGAAATACGACCACTCCTACCTCAGCAGCGTCTTGGAGAGGAAATCGCGGAGCTACGATGAGAGCGGTGACCACAGTGAAACCCCCTCAAAGCTGAGCTCGCAAACCAGCCAGAGAGGAGGGGGAACATATTATGCCTGGTCACCACCCTCTACCTACAAAGCTGAGAAGTCGCAGCAGCAGCCGCAGCAGCCACCACCGCCACCTCAGCAGGAGGAAGGGGAGGACACCCTTCCCCCGTACAGCGAGAGGGAGCTGAGCCGAGGCCCTTCGTACAGGGCCAGGGAGCAGGCCTACCTCAATGCCTCTGACAAGAAGAGGAAGAAGGATCCCAAGAAAACAGTGAGGCCATGTCTGGTGCTACTGATCCAAATAGGCGGAGTGGGGAGCCACCAGGCAGGGGTTACTAACCAGAGTTTATGGGCAAAGGGGCTCTCCGGTAGGGTAGAGGCTGGAGTCTTGAGTGTGGGGAACCCCAGGTAAGGGGAATCACTGTGTGAAGAGGGCAGTCACTGTGGGTGTAAGAAGCCAGAAAAGTAAACAGGTCCTGCAGAGGACTTCATGGTGGATAGGAGAGCCAGATGTGCCTGGAACTGGAGAAGTAAGGGATGGTTTTGGCATCTGTGACCTGGTGATCCAAGGAAGTGCGAGATTGTCTAAGGTTTAGGAGGATCATGGTAAGGAAGGGAAGTTACCTAGGGCTTACAGAAATTACAGGGCGTTGCTTTGGCCAGGATGCCTGTTAAGGAAGGGTTGAGAGGCTCTGTTCTGGACTGGGACAGAGCTAGTAGCTTGGTATGGTGTAAGAGACCTCATCTTTCTGAAAAAGGTGAGATGGCAGGCTCCAGTGGGTGCATGCCCATGGGCTTGTATAGGGGCCATGTGTGCCAAAGGTGTTCCTCCCACAGGATACCAGCAAGTGCAAAGCATCCTGCCACAGTCTGGGCTAGTGAGGACTGATGAATTCATGGCTGTTGGGGAAGTGGAGCTGGCTCAAGTCTGCTCCACAAGGGAGACCTTGTTGCTAGAGCAGCTTGGCTGTTAGGCTTGAGCTTAAGTGGCGTGTGTGAGAGGAGAGGGATGTGAGTGGACAAAGCTGTTGCTGTTTGGTTGTGTCTCTGTTAACGCTGTGTCTTTCTCTTTCTCCATTCCATGGGTGCTTTCCCACTGACATTTCTGTTTTTCCTTTCAGAACGATTTTCCAACAAGGATGTCCCTTGTGGTTTGAAGTTGTGGACGTGTCGTGTCGATGGGCTGGATACCATGAAATGACTGCAGAGGAAAAGATACAAAGGAACGTGCAGAACGAGCCTCTGTGAACCTTTGCAGCCATCAGCCATGGACTGTTTCCATTGTTTGTTTGACTGGGGGAGCAGAGGCTTTTGTAAGAGACAGACTGCCATGAACAGCACTCGATCTCAGAGGCTCTGAGAGTCTGCCAGGAAAATGAGGCCAGGACTCTCTTTGGCACCCTGTTTTCCAGTGCCCTCCATTCTGCACTGGAAGGCGGCCACGTCATTACTGTCCCTGCAGCCTTGAGCTACAAGCAAGGCTGCCTTTGTGCCTCTTGCCCTGTCTCATGTACGGAGAGAGGCCTGTGTGTGTATCTCTTGCTCTCTCTGTCTTCTCAGTTCTCTGGATCAAAATTGTCTCCATACTTAGAGCCTTTTCTGCACCATCGCCATGCTGGGAGGAGGCCTCGTTCTTACAGCTGCAGACTGCCACCAGCTGATCGGGCCCTAAATTGTGAAAGAAAAACTACACTATAGAAAAGGACTGATGAGGTGTTACTTTGACAAGGGCTGAATAGAGAGAGAGAGAGACAATTACGGGCTGGTTTGTTTAATATATTTAGTTCTGTTAATTGTGTGATGAGAGTTGCAGGTGAGATTGATGTATTGTTTTGAAAGTGGATCAAAGTAGCTTTTGTTGTGATGAGAGCATGATGTGTTCTTTCCCCCATCCCCAACTGTGATTTGTTTTGATACAGTTACATTTCCTTGCAGCTGAGCTATGACCCTGTAGAGCTTCCAGCTAGAATATACTCCACCATATCATAAGCAGTGCGCTAGCCTTGCCGGTGCTCTGCCTCTAACACCACCAGACATCTCTGTATAGTGGCCTTTTTGTTTTCAAGAAGCAAAAAGGGGAAAGTCTTAGTGAGAGGGCAGCTGCAGATCTTCATTCTGTGCTCCTGGTATTACTCCTTTCTGGTCATTGTTCCCAGACACGGAAGACAGCGGTAACAGCAATGGAAAAAGAATTAACACTCTGGATGAACACAAGCTTTGAAAGTCACCTTTTTCACTTACAACCGTTTCATTCACTTCAGTTGTGACATGGTTTTAGTGGCTGTTGTCTCAGGAACAGATGAATTTGGAAGTGAGTGCCTCACACCATTTGGAAGCCTGGCACTATAGTTTTCTTAGGGTATAATGCAGTCATTTCTTTAATTTTTAGCTGCTAAAGCCATGTGAAGGAAGATGATGTGAACATTTTAAGGTCCAGTATCTTGATCCCTATTACAACTAGAAACAACTTAGTGCCCTGTTGTATTATGGACATTATCAGCTTCTGAAATGCCATCTCTTTTGTTACTCTGGCCTCAGGTTCTCACTGGCAATACTGTTTTGAATACAAGATTTATTAACATCACTGCAGGTCTCCATGAAAATGACAGATTCATTTCTGTATTACTCCTTTGCCAGATCAGTTCACCAGGAACGGTTGGGGGAGAGGAAGATTTAATCTCCATAGATTTGTGACAGTGCAGTTTTCATGCTAGAAGTTGAATTGATGAAAGGATGGCTTTCTTCTCCCATGCTCCTCTAGTGATGACTGTAGTTTGGAAATCCCAGTCTTGGGTTTTCCTGGTCAGAAAAGGAGTAGTCTGCAGGGGCATACAATCATGGAATCACAGAATCGTTTGTGCAGTAAGGGACCTTTAAAAATCATCTAGACCCAACCCACCGGCCATGGGCAGGGACATCTTCTACCAGATCAGGTTGCTCAAAGCCCCCATCCAGCCTGGTCTTGAACACTTCCATGGATGGGGCATCCATGACTTCTCTGGGCAACTTCCAATGTCACCACCTTCATAGTAAATAATTTCTTCCTTGTATCTGATCTAAATCTACGGTTAAAAACTATTGCCCCTGGTAAAAACCTTCTCTGTCTCAGAAAATCCCCTTTATGTACTGAAAGGCTACAATAAGGTCTCCCCAGAGCCTTCTTTTCTCCACGCTGAACAACCCAAACTCCCTCAGCCTGTCCTTACAGTAGAGGTGCTCCAGCCTCCTGATCATCTTCATGGCTCTCCTCTGGATCTGCTCCAACAGGTCCATGTCTTTCTTGTGCTGAGGACTCCAGAGCTGGACACAGCACTGCAAGTGGGGTCTCACGAGGGGCAGAATCACCTCCCTAGACTTGCTGGCCACACTTCTTTTGAAGCATCCATGAATTTCCAGGGAGTTTAGCCTGCTGTCTTTTCCATGACACATCCAGCAGACCCAGGAAACATTTTACATAGAAATTTGAAAGTGCATCTGCAACAATGACTATGTCAGCAAGGGGCCAAACCAGTGATTTAACAGCCTCTCAATACCTGTATCTTGTAAGTCACGCTGAAAGCCAGAGCCTCACAATCTTCTCATTTCAGTTATGTCTGTCTCTTACCTCAGTCACTGTAGTTTATTTGATTGAGCCCTCAGGAATGAGTTGTGTTGTATCAAAAATACAAGCCTTCCCCTCATTTATTTGAATCAGTTTTGTTTGCTCGATGCTGGTACTTTGGGGCATTTGTACACTATGTGTAAGAAGTGGCCATTTATGTATTTAGCTTATAAATAAGTAGTTGCAAGCTAAATCTCTTCAGAGAACTATTTTAATTGTAGAAACAACTGTTTATAAGAACTGTCTTATCATTTCTTGTTGAATCCAAGTACCTGGAAAAGTATTGAAGATTTTATGACTAGTGATTCTATGAGTTTTACCAGATAAAAATTTCAGCCTCAAAAAAAAAAGAGCAGGTCTTGATTCCCTCAAGTCAGATGTGGGCAGCACCTATCAGCTGGCTCCACCTTGCTCTAGAATTTTACATTTCATATCTCCTTGTACAAATGAAGGAATTTTCAGTTACTGATAGCATCTGTCCTCAGGCCATCTTTATTTTTCCCATTAGAAACGTGTCTGCAGCAGCAGCACCAAATGGACCAAATCAAAAACTGAGGGCTGATGTAGAGCAGGGCTTCCATCTCTTTAGCTACAGAACCCTAATGACTGACCCGTGACTCTGGCTGCAGAGGGGCACAGGAGGCCAGATGCTGAGAGGAGCCTCTTGTTTCAGAAAAGAAGTAATGGTTTGTGCCTGCACCATCTTTCAGAACACTGTGGAATGCTGGCACTGGAAAATAATGAGCCTGGTTATTCTGGGGTCACAAATTATAAATATTCCAGTGATAATTTTTATTGCTGGCATAAAATGAAAATCCTTTTCATACAGGATATGGATGTCTTGGTCATGTCAAGGACATGGATGGTTTTGTGGCCTTAAAGTGAAGCATCACAACAGTCACTTGGTAAGAAGATGACAAGATGATGAGTGAAGCCTGTAAAAAATAAATAAAAAGAGCCCTTAGAGCAACAGAAGGATCAAGCATCAGCAGTAAATTTGGCTGTGCTGTCAAAAATGTATTCTGGGCTACTGAAAAAAGTTTTGACATAATGGAATGGGAAAATAAATACCAATGGTAATGACTTCGCAAAAATTCATTATTCCTTTCAAGTACATTGTAAAAATTCCAGTGAGTAGCTTCAGTGTGAATATCCTTAGATCACTACATTTCCACCGAAATGGAAAATTAACAAAACCAGCACTTTGGGTACTTAAAACTTTTGAGGAACTCCAACATGTATTACTTGAGACATCCAGCCAGAATTACTCAGTTCCAGGGGACTAGAACTGTAAGCATCCCAGCCTTTGTTACCATTACTAGGTGAGAGATGGCCATCAGCAGCATGCCCTGGGCCCACCTCACCTTCCCTGCAGCCAGCACTGGCAGCTGCGTGTGCTGAGTTTCCTTCAGAGGTGCCAGCTCCTACTCTGATGTCTGGGTTCCCCCACAGTTGACTGAATTGTGGTTTTCTTTCTGACTTGTGACTCTGGGTACCAGCTGCCCATGGATCAGCAGTTGCATTGCTTTCCTGACCTTTTCTCTCAACATGGGCGATGCCGGTTCACCTGTAATGTAAGACTCACAGTTTTGCAATCACCAAAGGGACTTTTATATGCCAGTCCTCTCCAGGGCTACCTAAAACTGGCCAGAGAAATCTGTGGAAGTAGCAAAGTACCGGGCATTGTAACATGGAACTGGCCTTTTGCATGGAGAAGATAAGGGCATTCTCGGAGCATTTTTTTTCAGGGAGATTCAGGAGAGTTAGCCACACATGGATTCCACCACTTGGCTGTGACCAGCTTCCTCTGATGAGAGAGTGATCTAGCGTTGTGCAGAAGAGCTTTGCTTGGCCGAGTTGCTGGCCTGCTCCTACAGTTCCAGGTTGTCTTAAACAAAGTAACTGCTAACTCTATATACTTGAAGAGGACTATATTTCTTTTCAACCAAGATTTCTCCAAAGCTGCTTCTCTGAAGAGACGCTGCTCTGCGTCTCCCCAAGAAGGAGTAGTCATAAAACATTTCAGAAGTCAAACTTTGCCACAGACACAGAGCACAGTATGTATCATGCCTGGGCTATTCTGAAAATAATTTTAATCTTGTGGAGATTGTTTGCAGAGAAACTCCTTGGAGCTATCTTCCTTTTTCTCCAGGGAGCTATCTTCCTTTTTCTCCAGGGAGCTTTCACACAAAGGATCTCTTCTGTCCCCTTAAGTACAGGGTTTGTGACATGTGGAAACATGAGCTAAAGGGCCTTTAGCTCATTTTGTGTCTGGGTCCAGGAGCAAAGAGACCTTTGGCATAAATCAGGTGCTGCAGGTTAGACCTTACGACTCTGGAAATCTGTGGCACAGCACCTCCATTGGCCTATACTGACCATGCATGCTTTCTACAAGGGCTGTGATGTTTCAACCACCCTCATGGGCACTTGGGGCTCCTAAAGTCCCTTTCCCATTGCCTGGAAGATCACAAAAGAGGTCCGTTACATAACATGATGGGACAGCTATCATTTATATAATGCAAAATGAAAATACATCATTTTTATAGCTTTTTTGGGACACATCTCATCCCCAATTACCAAGCATTATACATTTGTGATGCTTGCAGTTTCAAAGTTGTTGTTTTTGAGTTGTCGCCATGGAGAATAAAAGCAGGGAAAGCTACTGCCACTCTGACTTTTTGTTATCCTGCAGGCAAACAATTTGCCTGCTTTTTGCTTAGAAACGAGCCGTTTACATGAGTGGTTTTCAACCCTCTTTTGATTAATGGACAATAAGCCAAACATTCTCTCGTGGAATACCAGATAGACCCCTTCATAAATGTTATACCTAGCTCACAGGAGAACACATACAAGCACATTTTGCCCAGCATCCTTTCATAGAGGAAAACCCTGCAAGTACCCCATGGAGGCACACTACTTCACAGAAAGGATAAACTCCCCCCTGGTTCTGCAGACCTAAACATTTTTTCCTTGCAGATTTTATTGGGAAAGTTGTTTGCTTTGTTTGTTTTTTCCAACAAGACATTTCTTTCTTTTTGGCAGCTTGACCCCTTTGTCCTCATGTCTGCAGTGCTCCGGACTGACGTTTTTTCATCTCTCGTAAAAAAAAGCAACCTTCATTCAGGTCCCGTCTCTGCATCATAAATAATGGCTGCAGACTGTCTCAGCGTTTGCAGGTGTAACCTGAGCAGCATCTAGACGTTCAGCTCCGTAGCCGCTAGGCGTTACCGGCAGGCAGGTGCCGCAGAGGTCCCAGCTCTGGCCGGTGCTTCCCTGTGCAAGGCACGTACGCGGCCATCCCTTGGCTCCGCAGGTTCCTCGCCCTGGGAAGGGAAGCCAGCCAGGGCCACCTGTTTCCTAGGGCAAGGCCGGTCAAGCGCTCAGCCCCGCTCTGGAACTTTCTGGCTCTGCACGGCCCGGCTTTATACCCCTAGCAAATATGGATCTAGATGCAAGCGGTACAACGCGGGCTCCACCCTCACATCCGTACCCTACCGAGTCAACAGCCGCGGACGCCGCGACACGGCTACCGCCTCCGCAAGGTCTCCGCCCCGAGTCCTGCCCGGCCCCCCTCAGCTTGCAGCACAGGCTCCCAGATGACGCGAAGCAACCCCCCTCATGCCCTCCTGTGCTAGGGGCGGCGCCAGTTCAGCGCCTGCTTCGCTCCAAGGAGCCCGACCCGCTCGCTGTCCATCGCCCCTCACTGGGGGAGAGGGGCGGGAGCAGCGCGGGCGGCCGCGCTTCACCTGCACCGCCTGCCCAGGGGCGCCCCCTGGCGGCCCGCCCTGCAGCGGCGCCGTGAGCAGCGGCCGCTGGGCCGTGAGGAGCAACGGCAGCCTTGAGTGGGGGAGCAGGAGGTCTGGCGACAGGTTGGTCGAAGGGAGCGTGTAACGGTCGCTTAACGCTTGCCTCTGAAAGCCGTCATTAATCTTTGCAGGTTTTTTTCCGTGTGTGAAGGTGCTCTGTATTTCTTTGGGCCTCTTTATAACCCTCCTTCCCTCAACGTGCTTCCTCCCCCGCTCAAATCGCCAAACCTACAGGAAGGAGGAAAGGTGTCCATACCATGAAGATAAATAGGTGTGAGTCATGGTAACAGAAATACTGAGAGGTCATCCAGCTCTGCAAGAAGTCACTTCTGGCTGAGGAAATGTTTATGCTAGCAAGGTAGAAGCCAGAGGTGCCCCAGCAGCTCCCACTGTAACTGCTGATTACCCCTCATACAGGTAAGGCTCTTCCATGTCCAGATCCAGTTGGCCCAGAGCTGTTGGCTGCAGACACAGGTTTGTGATTCAGGGCCATTTCCAAATTAGAGAAATGAGCCTGAAAAAAATTGCCTGAAAAGTGAAAGTGTCACGGGACCATTTATTACAGGAGGTGTAGTGCTTTCAGTTAGTCTTCACTGGGTGATAGAAATCTTTTCTGGTTATATCTCAGGTTTGTTTCTAGCAGTCCCTCTAGAGCAAATGTTGGTGATTTTCATGTCTCAGTTACTACACCTTCTCTTTGAGCAACAGATTACTCAGCACACTTGCCTCTGAATAGGTACTCCGCTCCACGGTAGTGAGAGTTTGAGCTCCAACTCAATGCATTTTACTCTTGAGAGCCTGCTAAATTATTAATTTATTTAGTCTCTTAAAGTTCTCTGCTTCTGAGCAAAGCCAGAATGTGTGTTTCTACAGGCCTCAGTCTTGTTCACCTTGGAATTGCACATTTTGGCAGGGACTTTAACATCCAATAAGGTGGAGACTAGGTAAAACCATAGCATGAAAAGCTAACAGCTTTACCTCTTACAGATACATTGCCATGTCCTACCTAAGGACTACTGCATCTATTTGTCATCAGTAAATTTATGTACAAACACAGAAAAGACATTTGTGGTCCATGCAAATGGACCTCTCACCGAAGTATGTAGGGGTAAGTACAGGTTACAGTATCACAGAATCACAGAATGGTAGGGGTTGGAAGGCATCTCTAAAGACCAGCTAGTCCAACCCCCCTGTCAGAGCAGGATTGCCCAGAGTAGATCACACAGGAACAAATCCAGTTGGCTTTTGATAGTCTTCAGAGACTGAGATTTCACCACCTCTCTGGGCAGCCTGTTCCAGTGCTCTGTTACCTTCACAGTGAAGAAGGATTTCCCCATGTTGAGCTTGAATCTCCTGTTTTCCAATTTATGGCCATTGCCCCTAGTCCTGCCACTGGACACCACAGAGAAGAGCCTGGTCCTGTTTTCCTGACACCCACTCTTTAGATATTTATAAGCATTGATATGATCTCCCCTCAGCCTCTTCTTCTCCAAGATAAGCAGACTCAGCTTTCTTAGCCTTTCCTCATATGGTAGGTGCTCCAGGCCCTTAATCATCTTAGTGGCCCTGTGCTGGACCCTCTCCGGTAATTCTTTGTCCTCCTTGAACTGGGGAGCCCAGAACTAGACACAGTACTCCAGGTGAGGCCTCACCAGCACAGAGTAGAGGGGGAGGAGAATCTCTCTTGACCTGCTGGTCGTGGTCTTCCTAATACATCCCAGGATGCCAGTGGCCTTCTTAGCCATGAGGGCACACTGTTGGCTCATGGTCATCCTGTTGTTCACTAGGACTCCCAGGTCCTTTTCCTCAGAGCTGCCCTCCAACAGATCAGCCCCCAACCTGCAATGACACATGGGTTTGTTCCTCTCCAGGTGCAGCACTTGCCCTTACTGAATTTCATTGTATTTCTCCCTGCTCAGCTCTCTAGCCTGTCTAGGGTTAAGGCAAGTCACTCAGTGACTCAAAAGAGAACTGCCCAAGGGCCACTGGCATTGCAGGGTTGTGCCCTGTTGGGGAGCGTATAGCCCAGCATGGCTTGCTGCTGCTTGCTGTAGGCTCCCCTTAGAGAGGGGCCCCCTGTCAGCATCTCTGACAAGGGGAATTGGAACCCCTCTCTCATCTCCAGATCAGTAAGATTCTGCAAGAAGGGTGAGGTTACTAAAATGAAGACTACCTCAGCTATATTAAGTTCTTTCTGGATTTCTCTTTCAAGTTTTTGGCACTCTTAGACTTTGAGGGATAGGCCTGCACAGTTAAACTCGAAGAATACCTGCCAAAAATGTAGGTCCTACAAATCTTTATGCATGGACTTGGCTCCTATTACTAAGTGTATGTGGAAAGGATGTGTGGGCCTGGTACCTGGAACATTTTTCTTCCACACTCAGAGCCTCAGCATCTTCTGCTCAAACTATCATCACAGTCAAGGATTTCTGAGAAAGTAAAACTAGTTGCACAGTGCACCCCTGCAACCAGAACTGACTGATGTAACTCGAAATCTGCATCTTTGCTGACTGAACTGCCAAGACTAAGAGGAGAGTACCTAGTTCTGTGCACAAATAGACCTTCACCTGACGACCAGAGTGGCAGAACTTGTGTGGGTGGCAGACTTGGAGCCTAAAGATATGTTTTAAGTAGTACTGGGGAGTGAAATGTATTTTGTCTGTTGTTTGGGGTTTTTTTGTTTGGGTTTGTTTGTTTGTTTGTTTGTTTGTTTTTGTGGGTTTTGTTTTTGTTTGTTTGGGGGTTTTTGATGGAGTTTTTGCGCTCGCCCCCCCCCCCAGCAGAAGCGCAATATGTATTTGCTTGTTTTTTTTTTTTCTT